>NW_004624824.1:3790602-3892580 GCF_000247695.1 Heterocephalus glaber
TCTGTTGGGTTTCTGGAACCTTAACTATTATATGCCTATGTGTAGATTTTTTTTGATCAAGTCTAGTTGGAGTCCTATATGCCTCACTTATCTGTATGTCATATTCTTTTCCCCTGCTTGGGAAGTTTTCTGACATCACTTCTGTGAACAGATTTTTATGTTGTCTGCACTCTCTCCTGTTTCTTCATTGGCTCTGATCAGTCTTATGTTATTCTTTGCATCATCTAGCACCTGCTGGATTGATTTCTTATGGTCCCTTACTATTTTAAAGAAATTTTTCTTTTCCTAGTCACTAATTGCAATCTTATCTTCTATATCTGAAATTCTGTCCTCACATTGGCTCATTCTGCTGTGTAAACTTTCAAGTTTACCCAGTTTTTAATCTCCTGGAAATCTGTTTGTATATGTTTTATGGATTGCATTTGTTTCCTATGTTGGGATTCCATCATGTTGCTCAGCTCCTCTATTTTTTTTTATCTATGTCCTCTGTAGATTTATTAATCATGTCTTGCACTATCGGCACAATCTCTGCTGTTATCTGAGAAATAATTTCTGCTTTCATTTTTCATTTCCCTGAACTGTTCAGGGAGTCCAGGTGTTTGAGTATCAGATTGTTCCATCTCGTTTTCCTTTGGGGTTGCTTTAGGTGATCTGGAAGTCTGGTTTTGATTACGTGTCTTCTTATTTCAAAGGGCAGGGGAATGCTTCTGGCGCCCATGTGTCTGACCCCCTTTGCACTGGGGGCAGTGGTACAGTGGCCTAAAAGGCTTCTCCTCAGCACTGGGGTGGCTCTCAACAAAGTTACTGTATTGAAGTTTCAATTTGTGGAGGTTTCATTCCATAATCAGCTGGCTCCAAGGCGGGGTGGCAGAGGAGCAACAGTTCATGATGGCGGAAGCAGCAAAAGCAACAAGAGACAGGAATGCATTTATTTTAGTTGTCCTCGTGTTGATCCCACAGTTGTCACTGAATGTAGAAGTTTGGGGCAGGATGGTGTGTCTGAGAGGATAGCTATTCTCCTTTGTCATCCAATTCCTTAATTCTGTATGTATGTACTTTTTTTAGTTACTATGGCTGGATTCAAATATTTGTTTTGACCTTTATAACTCCCAGATTTCACCTGAATTGATTGCTTTAGCAATGAGTTGTCTTTTTCCCTTCGTGAATGAAGGTGAAATAGATACAGACAGGCATTGCTGACTTAGGTACCCTTGTCCTATCCCATAGCTAAACATCCTCAGCTAAAGAGAGCAAACCCATGACACATTAAGCCCTCAAATCTCTCACTCAAAGCATATGTTGCCCAAATAGGGAAGGAGAACAAAAGCATGTGTGTTTTGCCTAGGAGCCATCTAGAAGCATCCAGGTCCAGCACAGGTGAGCCTTGAAGACTGTGCATTCAGAAGTGCTGCAGGAGTAGCTGGCTGTCCATAGGCAGGGGGCATGGGGGGCAAGAACCAATTGTAATGAGATTTCCTTATAGCAATTGCCAGGAGAAGTGGGGATTGCACATGGTGATCAAACTATACTGTGGGTGTTTAAATTTACCACAGTAAAATGCACACTGCCATTAATAATCCTCAAAATACCCCCCTACACACATACACACATCAAACACACTTATCCTGTCATTCTTGCCACTTTCTAAAGCAATTTTGGAAGTTCTCTTTCCTGAGTATCATTTTGAGGTATGATAAAAAATACAGTGAATTCTGCTGTTGTGTGCCATCCAACAGAAAGGCAGGCTTGTAAAAACATTACACTGTATCCTCATCTACCTCATTCATTAAATCTGTCAACTTGGGAATTTTGGCTTTTTACTAAAGTCCAAATGACCATAAAAAGTCAATATTTTGAATTAATTCTGGACATTGAGACACCTATGACAGTATAACTTAAGATATTGGTAAAAGACTTCTAGAACTGCTTCAGAAAGTGGCAAGAGCAATGGGGTAAGTGCTTTCAATGCAAGGGGAAGAATATTGAAGGGGATTAATAGCAATATGTGTTGTACTATAAAAATACATTAAAAAATTTTAAAATGCACTGTATTTTTTGATCGCCCTTATATATAAAAGGGCATCTTTTTCCTTTAGCTGGTCAGGGCTGAGGCTCCCAGATCCACAGTGATGAGGCAGGTGTTTTCTTGGGAACAGATGTTGCTTTTGGTGACTGTTACCCTTCATTGTTTAGAAAGTTAAGTTCCTGTCCCTCTCCCATGTCAGCTATGCCCATATCTGGGGCTATTTGATTTTTGAGATAGGCTTAGCCCTAAAAAGGATCAGTGCTGACCTTAGAAGATATATATATATATATGCTAGAGGCCTGACCCCATGTCAGAATCCTCTGATGCCTTGGACAGGGGACCTCTTCCAGGACTGAGCTCCAGCATCCAGCTCATCTTGCAGGTTGGAGGCCTGGCTTGTCAGAGCCCTTCTGGCTTGGAGGCTGTGGTCTGCTGCCATAGTGCATTGATCCAGCCTGGGTGCCAACAACAACAACATATTTCTCCTCCAGAACCTTCTCCTTCTCCCTGACCTTTCTTATTGTTCTTGTTAAGTATTATCATGTATCTATTCTTATGAAGCAAATTAGCTTAGATCTTCATATACCAAGTTTGAAACACTTATTGTCCTTTCTAGTTTGTGTCAGTCAGTACTCTGGGGTTAGTTTAGTTGGGTTTCACCATTTCATGTGATCCTAGATAGAGTGTTTTGTAGGTGCACTTAACAAAGTTGACAGCTTCAGCATCTATTCTGAGATAGTTTTTTTTTTTTGTCATGAAAAGGTCTTAGCTTTTGTCAAAATCTTTTTCTGCATTTTTTGAGGTGACTATGTGGCTGTTTCTTTTATTCTATCATCACATATTACATTAATTGATTTTTGTACACCAGGGTTTAAAATTCCTTTTAGGTGTTGCTGAATTTGGTTTACTGATATCTTCTCAAGGATGTTTTCATCTCTGTTCCTAAGGAATGTTGATTGTGTTACACTTTCTTACAGTATTTTATCTTCTCTTGATGTGAGGGAAATTTTAGCCTCATAGAATGAGTTCAGATGTCTTGCCTTTCATATTCCTAAGAGATTTAAAAATGTTGGTGTTAATTCTTCTTTAAAATTTTGCTGAACTTCACCAATTGGAGCCAGCTGGTCTTGGGTTTTACTTTAAAAGTAGGTTATTTTTTTCCCATTAATCTCTTCATATCGTATAGATCTATTTAGATTATCTGTTTCTTCTTGAGTTTTGGTAGTTTGTGTACTTCCAATTTTACCTGAGTTATTTAATTTTTATGGCATAAAGTCTTCCATGTTACTCACATACTTCTTTTTTTAAATTTCTGTTGGTAGTAATGTTCTCTTTTTTAAATTCCTTATTTTAGCAATTTATTTTTTTCTCTCTCTCCTTTTTTGGCCATTCTAGTTAGAAAGTTTGTCAGTGTAGTGATCTTTCCATGGAATCAACTTTTGGTTTTGTTTGTTTTCTCCATTATTTTACAATTTCTAGTTTTATTTATTTATGGACTAAAGTTGGTTGTTTCCTTCTCTCTACTTGCTTTGGATTTAGTTTGGCCTTTATTTCCTAGTTTTAATTTGGAACATTCAATTACTGACTGATATCTTTCTTTTTTTTCTTTTTATACATAGAAATTTGTCTTTATGCACTGCCTTTGTTGCATTCTATACTTTGTAGTATGTGAATTTATTTTCGTTGATATCAATTTTCTATTTTCCTTTGACTTCCCCTTTGATCTTTGCTTATGTAGGAATGTGTTTCTTAATTTTCACATATTTGTGAATACCCTAGTTTTCTTTTTTGTTAATTTCTATTATCACTTCATTGCAATTAGAGAGCATGTCTTGTACAATTCCAGTCCTTTTATAAATGTGTCAATACTTGTTTTAGGCCTGACACATGCTCTGTTTTGGAAGATGATCTGTGTGGAATTGGAAAGAATATGGATTCTACTGCTATTTGGTAGAGGCTTCTATAAACAGATGTCTATAAGTTCAGGTCATTTATAGTGTTGTTCAAGGCCCCTATTTCCTTATAAATCTATTTTCTGGTTATTTATCCATTATTAAAAGCAAGGTATCAAAAGTCTTCAACTATTATTTTAAAATGTTTATTTCTCCCTTTAATTTTCCCAGGTTTTGCCTTAGCACTTTGGTACTCTGTTGGTAGGTGCATATGTATGCAGAATCATTATGTCTTCTTACTAGATTAACCCTTTAATCATTATATAATTTTCTTCTTTATTTCTCTTAATGACTATTTTTATTTAAAATCTATTTCCCTTTAATATATAGATAGTCTAGCTCTCTTTTTGGTTACTGTTAACATAATAAGCCATTGCCATTGCTTTACTTATAATTTATTTGCATCTTTGAATCTAATTTGTGTTTTGTAGGCAGAATTTATTTAGATCATAATTTTTCCACATTTCCAATCTGGTTTGGATTAATGGCAAGTTAATTTCAATGGTATACACAAACTTTTCTCCTATGCCCTGTTTCCTTCTTTGGCTATTGATTGGTATCCAGATTATATCTCTACGGATTATAAGTCCTGTAATAAAATTTTGCAATTATTACTTGTGCAGTTGTCTTTAAAAGCAGGCAGGAGAAAAAGATCTTATAAGCCAAAAAATATATTTATACTACGCTTTGTATTTATATATGTAGTTGCTTTTTATAATGTTCTTTATTACTTCACACAGATTTGACTTACTGATATGAAGCCTCTCATTTCAACCTCAAGCAGTCTTTCATATTTCTTTATAGAACAGGCCTAGTAGTGATTAATCTTGTCAGTTTCTCTTTTTATGGGAATGGATTAATTTTATCCTTAACTTTTAAGTATAGTTTGTTTGCTCTGAATTACTTGGCTGGAAATTTACTTCCAGCATTTTGAATATGGATGTCATCTTCCATCTTCTAGGATCCATGGTTTCTAACACTAATTTGCCTGTTAACCCTAGTACAAGTCCTTTGTTCCTGATGTATTGATTCCTTCTTGATGTTTCTGAGAGGCTCTCCTTGTCCCTTGGCTCCTTCTCTGAGTGTCAGTTACAGTTCCTTCTTTCCTTCTTTCCTTCCTTCCTTCCTTCTTTCCTTCCTTCCTTCCTCCCTTCCTCCCTTCCTTCCTTTCTTCTTTCCTTCCTTCCTTCTCATAATTTATTGTTGACAAGCAGGCCATTTACCTTCTGATAAATGGATTCTGATTTTCTCCAGATTGTTATTTTTCTTACTGCATTTGCTGTGTATTTTTTTCTTTATAAACTTGCCTGGGCTGATGTTATGGAATCTGTTCTCTCCACGGTCTCTCTGCTCAGCTTTTGTTGTTGTTCTTCTGCTTCTTGTTTGTATTTTTGGTTTCCAAAGAGTTTTACACGGTCTGTGTCACTTAATGACCCACCAAAAAAGTGAACTAAGGCTGTGTTAAAAAAAATTGAGCACCAAGAGGCTCCTGTCCTCAGTGGAGAGGTTTATGTATGTGCAGGGAAGTGTATTAAAAATGCATACTGTTCTCAAGTCTTCCCATGTATTTCAATTCTGCTGGTTTTTTTGCCTCACCTCTGCCTTGGCACACTGTTTCAGGGTTAATGGGGAAGTTATGGATGAATCATCTCTGATCACCACTGAACATGTGCACTGTCAGCTAGGTATGTACTTGCCCTACATATAAGCTTTGCCCAGCAAAGCCACCATCACTCCTATTTCCTGCCACCAAGAATATCTCTTCTGCCCATGATGCTGCCAATGTGTTCATTGTTTTCCATGCTACATCACTTGAGTCATTTTGTCCATAGGAACAGAATAGCTAATACTCAGCCTGCCCCTTCCAAGCAGAACCTTCATTGTAACCATGTTTGGAGCATTCCTACCTGGAAGAACAGATATTTCCATTCTTCAGCCCTGAAGCCTAGTAGTGCTGCAGAAGTGCTGAGAAGTAGTACTTCCCAGATTAGGGGAGTCTTTTGTTTGGGTTTTAGCCTTCACTTTTTTTAAAAGTTGATTTTGTCTTGATTTACCTTTTTTTTTTTTTTTAAAGAGATGATTTGTCAACCTACTTGCTCAGCTGTAATTCATAGTTCCAACCATGTTTAATTTACATAGCCATCCTGTCCCTTAGTATCTGTGGGAGGTTGATTCCAGAACCCCATTCCTCCAAAACAACAAACTCCACGGATGCTCCAGTCCCTTACACAAAATAGTGCAGCATTTGCACATAACCTTCTGTAGACTTCAAATCATCTCCAGTTCACTTGCAATACCTACTACAATATAAATGCTGTGAGAATGGTTGTTACACCACATTGTTTAGGGAATATTGGTAAAGAAAACTCTGTCCACATTCAGTATCAATGCAACATTATGTAGACCTAGCTGCATTTTCAACCCATGGTTGTTTGAATCTGGGGATGTAGAACCTATGGATAGAGAATGCTGTCTGTAATTTGTTCTAACATCCAGGGAAGAGCACAGCACATTGGGAAACCTATAAAAACAAAAATCAAAGTCCATGAATCTATTTGTTTCCATGAAAAACCTCAAATCCCCACATGCTTATGTTAGTAATATCACTAGGCATCATTTTAGATTTTCCTCACAGTTTTTCTGTAGGACTGAGGTTCTGTAGGGGTAAGATAATTTCATTCTGTGCATCAGGAAAGGCAACACTAGCTGCATGCAGTTAACCCACACAATTTTAGTGCCTCATAATTAAGACATATTTCAAGCTTTCTTCATGATGTGTCAGGAGTTGGGTTTTTCCCTGGGTGTAGATTTCTTCTAGCTGTGTAATTCTTGCAGTGTTTTGGTTCAAGTTCCATGGGTGCGGTAAAGATAATTGATGGTTATATGGGCTATTTTATGGGGTGTTTCATATCACTTCTGATCCTTCTGAATGCAGTGTTGTAATTAGTGTTTAGTCACCATGTAGTCTCACTGCAGTGGAAGGGAGATCTGGGAACTGTGGCATTTCTTTCCATCCAAATATTTGATGAATAGAGAACAACATCTCTTCCACTCTCGTTCTTTAAAGATCCCATTGAAATATCAACCTTACTCTGCTAAAACAAAACTGGGCCCAGAGATTGTGAATAACTTGTCTAAGATGTGTTCTTTAAAGTTATTAGAAGATTAGAAACTGGAAATATTCTTTAGCTTCTAATTTAGTGATCTTCCCACAACTTTACTGTGTTCTCTTCCACTTTCACAAAATATCCTGCCTTGATTGGTACCATATACCCAAATCACTTTAGAGAAGATAATAACTCATAATTTCACTAACATAATAAAATTATTTTTAGCATACATTATGTTTCTTATGGATGTGCATTTATGTAATCAACTGGATAATGTGCATAATTTTAAAATTTTGTTTCCCAACACAGAAATATTCTTTATATTCCTATTCCAATTACTATTTTGATTGCCATATAACAAAATAATTCAAAGCAAATTGAATTAATCTAATGTTTACTTAGCCATTTCTCCTGTTAGACATATGTACTGTTTCAACTAATTTCAATCGTTGTAAAACACAGTGCGATTTTAAATATTCTTTAAAATATTTCTTGCAACAAAGGCTGGTTACATTGTGTATTCTGATCCTTCTATGGACATTTGGGTAAGCCATTAATTAGTTTAAGTGTTAACTTATATTCTTTCTGTTCTTGCTAAAACATAGGTAAATCTACTAAAACATTATTTTCACACAATTCTCTTTAAATCTAGATATTTAAGTTTGTAAAAAGTAGAGTAAATTCTAAATAAGATTTGAATGAACCTGTTAACATAATTTTATTAGCCAGTTAATGAAATGCTTGATTGGAATTTATTTATACTAATTTATTAGTATGGGATAAAGGAAAACCAGAAATGTCAGTGTATATATATGTTTGAGAACTTACTACATCCCAAGCATTCATTTAAAATCTAAAGATATATCATGAAAAAAATGAAGTTATTTCTTATGAGAAACTCCATAAAAAAACTCTATAAAAACCCAAATAGTGCCTGATGTTTAGATAGTAATAATTGCCATGCAGAAAAATAAAGCAAGGTAAGGAGAATAGGATGTGATGGGGTGGGTGGGGGATGCTGTCTCATATTACAAAGGGGTCTGGAAATACTTCTCTATTACGTGACACTTGACCAAAACCTGGCAGTGATGGGCTGGGAGCAAACCACATCAAGTACCCAAGGCAAAGACTCTTGGCTGTAGATTGCTGTCCCCAGTCACAGCAGCATTTGGGCGGCTGGAGTGGGGGATGAGAGACAAGAGTGGTTCTTCATGACCTCAGGGTCTAGCAGGGGGTGAGGACTAAATAACAGAGGCTCTTGAAGGTCATGGCACAACCTTCTGCCATGTCCTGCAATAAGCAGGACAGGAAGCCTTGGGAGGATGCTGGGTACAGGAGCACCATGACCTCAGCCCTGTTTTCAAAGGAACACCATAGCTGTTGGGTGGAGAACATGTAGGAGGCACATGGAAGCAGGAAATCAAGTCTGGATGGGCAGGTGAGAGATGATGGTGGACAAGACCAGACCATACAGGTGTGAGAGATAGCCGAAGTATGGATATACAGTATTTCAAAAGGAGAGACAATATGGAGTGTGAGAAGCACACAAGAGAGAGGAGTCAGTGGTTCCTATAAGAATTTTAGCCTAAACATTTGGAAAATCCCTTTGTAAGGTATTTTCAAGAGGAGAACATTTTCAGGAAGGGAGAGAAAGGTGTACAGAAAGAGTTGGGAGCTTGTCTTTGACCATATTCAGCATAAGGTGCCCATGGGACTCCCATGTAGAGATGTCCAGGTGGCAGCAGGCTCTGGACTCCAGAGCACAAGTAGGAGGTGATAACTGAGGACTCCACATCTGATAGATGGTATTTGACACCTTTAGACAGGACAGGCTCACACCCATTGACATGTGCACATTCTGTAATATATTCAGCATTAAAAACAGGCTCCCATGATTCGACTTCCTCTCCATCTGCTGCTCTGCTTCTCTGATCTCCTTTACACAAAACTCTGAAATAAGACTCATCTACATTTGTTATTACTTTTCCTCTTCCCTTCCCTCTTGAATTCATTCCAACAAGACTTCCCTCCTGCCCACCCTCTAGGTGATCTTATCCTTTCATGAGGCATTCAGTACTGACAATAAGCTGATTATCTCCATTTTACAATGAAGAAACTGAAGTTCAGAGAGGTTAAGGCCACTGAGTATTCAGTAGCAGGACTCAAACTGGAGCCTCACTTTCCTATCCCCTGCCTGTCTCTTTCTACCACGTCCTTGCTCATGATAAAATAGTGTTTATAGACAAGGTCTGTGAAGAGGAGTGTCATGGGCTTGAGTACCAATTTACCCTGAGCATTTAAAAGAATTCTGCATGATTATGCACACAGAGTGTAATATTTTACCTTTAAACATTTGTGGGTCTAAATTCATGTCTGTTTTCTTATAAGAAATGGAACTCAGGGAAAGACTGTGAACTTTTTAATTTTTTACTTTAAAACATAATTTTTATGTAAATTATTCAATCTTTTTAAAATGGAGAATAGTGGCGTGGTTGGTGACCACAAGGGTAGGAGGAGACAGGTGCAGAATTGGGTCTTCTTTCCTTGATGTCCTCAAGAAAAGGGATGACAGGTACCTTTCACAGCAGGTTGACAGGAGTGTTATCCTCCTTAGAGCTAGTGACAGGCAGAGCCACATCTTCTTTCTGGCCTAAATACCTGTGACTTAAAGTCGATCTTGTACTGTGGTGGCATTATTATTTCTGTCTTCTGTGAATGTTTGTTCATCACCATGGAAGGAGAAGGGTCTCCCGAAGGACTTGAAAAATATTTGTTCTGACATGATTGTGACTCTATATGCACTCATTTTTGCTGAGATCTTGTAGCCAGAATAAAACTATCCCAGAGAAATCGAATGTGATGAAATACTTTTTGTAAGTTCACCATGGTTGATCTAAAATGAATTCATTTAGAGACTAATTCATTCAAAGTATACATCAAGTGATGGCTCTGGGGTAGCACATGGTGCTAGGGGGTATTTTTTATCCATAGGGGAAGAAGAAAGGTAGGAACTACGGGAGAGAAATGGGGAGATTTGCACCTGGGGACTGTCCCGTGCAGAGTCGTGGATGCAGAAACAAAGATGTTGCCTCTAACTGTATGTGATGGTATATGTTTGGCTGAGGAGGACCCTGCAGGATGCCACTCTGAGAACAGAGATGGCTATGGTGACAGGAGGATTGTGAGGGTCAGGAGCAGAGTGGGAATTTGCCTTCAGCTTCATGTGACAAGCAGAGCTGTGGAGAGTTAGGGTCGGTGTGTCCCCTGCTGTTGGCTGTGTGTAAATGGGCTGGGGGAGGATTAAGGCCAGGAAACAGGATGGAGGCTGGCATCTCACGTGTCTGGGGTGATGCCAACCTGGCCCCGGGCCAGGAACTGTCCCCATGGCTTCCTCGATGCTAATAGGGAGTAAGAGGCTGATGGAAGTCTCCCTTATGCTCAGGGTCAGCTACAACAGAACACCCAGTGCACGTGGGGTCGAGATAATGTGCAAAGGGCCTGAGTTGGGGAAAATCTAGTCTTCACCCGCATATGGTCATGGCTGAAATCCTGCCAAGTGACTGGGTACTTTGGATGCTCCATTAATCTATTTATGTCGGTATATTTGTCTGTGTATATGTAGTGGTACAGTTGAGCTGTGCAGGATTGGCATTTCCAAGGCATGATTTTCAGCACCAGTTATTGTGAATGGGGAAGGACAGATGGAGGTCATGATACAGCACAGAGACACATTTATGACAGGCTCAAAATTAGAGAACCATCATCCTGTGTTGCCCCATCATACAGAGCCCTGATACTTTAATGAGGGAAATGCAGGATGCCAGGGCTACCTGTCTGTAGGAGGTCACGGACAGCACCTGCATTCTTGAGGAGGTGTTTTGGGATGCAGGCAGGTGTTTCAGTAGCAATGTGAATTGGTTTGGGCAATGAGATAAGGAAGGAAAGAGGGATGATGTTTTAGGGCAAGGAGATGACATGCATGACACCTCAGCTGTGACCTTGCAAATAAGCAGAAGAAAAGGCCAGTGTGGAGAAGAAAGGGGCCAGGCAGTGAGTGGAAAGCAGGCATCACAGTCCCCATTTCAAAGTGGGCATTGTAAATGATCCCAGTAGACAGCAGTGGACAAAACTTAGCCAAGGCCATCTGTGACAGTCTCATGAATCCAGGGTAGAGCTCTGGATATGTGGTGCCAGAAGAAACAGCGAGAGAAGATAGGTTTAGTCAGTATTTAGGAGGTAAAATATATGGCACCTTGTTTGGTGAGTGCTTGAACAGGATGGCAGAATGAGGAGGGGAGGGTGAGCAGAGGGTGGGTTAGCAAACGCTCAGCCTCCATAGGAATGAAGCCAGTCCTCCTGCATGGATCATGTGCTTCCTAGATGTTACCTCTGTAATGGTTTTGCATGTGTGAATGTGTGTGTGAGTGTGAGTGCATGTGTGTGTGTGCTTGTGTGTGTATTTAATCAGAACCAGGCTCATTTTCTCATCAAAATTTTCAATACAAATGCATGTGTATATACATATTTTTCCCGAAAATATTAACTAGTGGTAATCTCAAGAAAGCAGACTATGATTTATTTTTTAAACTTCCCTTGATTTTTCTAATTTTTTACCATGTTAGAAAAAAAAAAGTTTTCTTCCAAAAGACCAAGAAACAAAGGTCTGAGAAGAAATTTATCTGCTATTATTGATTTTGTTTTAGCAAAAAAGGATGGCTAAACACAAAATACAGTCTTTATAAACCTAGCTGGCAATTCCTTCCCTGATGTTATTGTCTCTTTCAAACAAAGCAAAAAGGCGTATGATCCCAGAAACCTTGAGCTATGAGGAAAACAAAATAAAGATCAATATATATTGTTCCTGCTTATATTTTCTGCTAACTACTTATTTCCTGGCTACCAGAATGCTATCAAGTTCAGGAATTAAATTAAAAACTATAAAACTGAATGAAGAAATCTTGAAAGTAATGAGAACATAGAATATAAAATGGAGAAAGTATTATGGGTACCTGCATCGTTCTTCTTTTTAAATCCAAATCAGAATGTGGCAGACTTTCCTAATACTAAGACCTGAAGCTCATATAGTTCATTTGTAGCCAAGTATGTAAAATTTGTATTACCGAAAATATTGGATTAAGAAAGTAAGTAGATTTTAAAAAGAAATAAAGGATATATAATAAGAGAGGTTAAGAAAAAAAATGTGTGGGCAAAGGAGACCTCAAGCATGATGCAAAAAGAAGCGAGTCAGTTCTGCAAAACCTGAATGTGTTTATTTATCTCGTGCACTGTAGCTCATGGCACAGATGCTAACAGTCTCCTGTGGTCTGTGTGGTTTTAGATGACCTCTGAAAACTGCCTGTGACATCCTAAACCACAGAACGGCCCCATTTTCCATCTGTTGTCATGCAATCGTTTTGTTTACCAGCAGCTGTCAGATGGGTATTATATCGAATACTTTCATAGGGAATGTTATAAAAGCAAATGTAACCAGCATTGGGGATGAAGCCAAGGGCCTTGGTGATTACACCATGCTTATGAAAGGGACTGAAACCGAGCTCTCTTGTCTGCATCAAGGAAGTGTGGACCCTTCGGTCCCAGAGTGCACTGAAATCTCTGGTACACTGGTTCACAAGTGCCCACTTTTGCCAACTCAGTGTAAACGTCTCAGTCCCTAACGCAGATGCTGCTGCAACAGTTATAGACGGCTGTGTGGTTGCTCAGAGGAGTTGCACGTCAGCTTTCTCTTAGCCAGTTATGTACACTTTTTCATGTAAAAATTGATCACATTTTGCACGTGGTAAAATGCATATTTTCAGCCCACTCTTCTCCCCGTCACATTGTTTTGAGGTGCAAGTCTACTGTGGAGCTTAGGCATGTGAGAGTTTAGTCATCACCTCCTTAGGGCATCCGGGATTCCTGTATCCAAGGAC
Organism: Heterocephalus glaber; assembly: GCF_000247695.1. Next base: position 3,803,621 of record NW_004624824.1, read on the forward strand.
TACACTTGCAAGAATCCTTATCTTATTCTGAACCAGTGTACATGCTCTCTTTTTCTTCTTTCCCTTCATTCCATCATTTATTTATTTTTGAGCTGCCCCCAGGGGAAAGTACATTTAGCATGGTAGATTCTCATATAGTCTATGTTTTCCCAAATAATCCAGCAAAAGGGCAATAATTAATGGGAGACACACACACACACACACACACACACACACAGAGAGAGAGAGAGAGAGAGAGAGAGAGAGAGAGAGAGAGAGAGAGAGAGAGAAATGGAGAAAGAGAGAGAGAGACTCAGTAAGCAGAGTGACATGGTTCCCTGGCCTTCCTACAGCCAAGACTGTCCCCATTAATCTGCCTGCACTTGTCATCCTTGAGAAGGCTGGGGAGATGGTCCAGGTTTGGGACCACTCTACGCCCAGGGAAATGACTGTCCTACCTGCCCCAGTGATGGGAACAGTAGCCATAGAAGTAGCTACAGGGGCAAGATTGCTGTTGCATGACTCAGGGCCTTAATTCACCTGTTCCTCACCACAGTTCTTTTCCTGTTGTGATGAAGGGTGAGGAAATATCTTTCCTGGAGTTCATATATTCCCCCACCAATGGATACACTGTACTTTTTTCTCCTGTGAAATTAAAGATACAATTTCTTCTGTACATTGATATATGTAAGTATAAGCGTGTATGTGGACTTTTATAAATTTCCTATAAATAGAAATGAAACAGTCGAAAATGTAACAAGAAGGCTAAAGCATGGATTTTTGTCTATCTTTATACTTCAGAACTGAAATGCACTTTTGTGAATACTTGGTGCATATTTTTATTCATCAAGTCCCATATATGTTCAATATATGTTTGAATAAATGAGTGGACAGTCATTTGAATGTCTTATTCAGTAACCTTGAGTCCTAGGATACTTTATCCAAGCCAGCACTGAGTTGTGGTCAGCATACATTGTGTACACTAGACCGTACAGTAGATATCCTATTGTAATGTTTCACTGTGTAGCAGTGTGTGTGCTTGGTATGTAGGCTTTGGGGTCAATCAGTTTGAGTTTTGGCTTCATGCAATAGACCAAGTGACCTGGAGTAAATTACTTAATTTATTAAACCTTTGCTACTTTCAAAAAATGAGATAACTAAAAGGTCTTACCCCATAGAATTGCTACAAAGTTGGGATGAGAAAATCCACTTAAAGCTGTCAACCTTGTGCCTATAACACCGTAGCCCTTGATTAATGGTGGATGGGACCATAATTACTCTTTACCTAGCATCTTGCTTTTGAGAGGTGCACGCCTACTGCTTTTGCCTCTAGGAGACGAGGCTTGAGTTGATATTGGCCCCACCTTCAAACTTATTGAAGCATGTGTCTCAAGGCATATTGCAGCAAAATATGGTGCTCAGAATATCATAGCTTATATATTTTATCTTGTTGGCAAAGGATCCTCAAAGGTTTAAAGCTTAAATTAGAGCCCACATTTACACGGAGTCGGGAGAAAGCCACCATATGCCTCTCCATCTTGTGTGTGGTGTGACTAGAAGTGAGAGTGAATGACAACACACCGGTGTCTGCAGCCAAGATGCGAGGCCGGCAGGCTAAATCCAGAGTGGGCATTCTCCCAGGCTCTGCCGGCTTTGTCTGCTTGTGCATTTGACCTTGACAGCCAAGGTCTGTGTGGTTCCTCTTTGCTCGCTGTCATCAATCAGTCCTGAAGCATCTTCTAAACAGACAGCTTGGTTGAATTGAATTATGTGTCTGTATGTTTGCATCTGATACAAGAACTAGTTAAACTGGAGTCACCTCCAGTGGTGAGCTTGGTGAGCAGGCTGGCCAGCATCTTTAAGTGGAATTTTTCCACTGCAAATATTCCAACAATTGGCTCTTACTGTTGTCCTCCCATTCCCATGGAGCCTGCAGTTATGATAACCTACAGTTTCTAGTTTTCTCCTGTGGTAAAAATTGTTGCCAGAGGAAGAGGAGAGATGACATTTACTTTCACTGGCAAATGAGGCCAGATTTTGATTTTGAGTCAGTTGAGAATTGAGGGGTGGCACATGGAACTGTGTGACAGGAAGTGATGCTTATCATGGCAGATGATATTCCCCATGTCCTACTTTGTGACTGCATACATTTCAAAAGTTCTGAGAATACCACGTAATGCATGCTTTATTGGATATGAAAAAAGTTGACATTGTGCAGAAAAATGTTCAGTTGCTAGAAATGAGGGTAAGAGCACGAGAATCATCTGTAATAGATTGCTTGTTTGAAAATGCAATTTCTGATGCCTTCTATGTTGATGTAGAGGTATTAAAATGTTTTGATTTATTTAACAAGCTGGAAATTCACACCAGAGAGTTTTCCTGATTTAATAACACTTGTAATTCATGACAGAGATTTACCTGGAAGGCAGATGTCATGACTCTGGATTTTGAGAATTTTCCACTAGACCTTCTAATAGAAATCTTATGATCTAGACAGGGCAGACTCATCTTTTGTAATTATGCTATTTGTAAGATGACGTAGCACCAAAGGAGTTAGTTCAGACTTGGAATTCTATAAATTTTCTTGAAAAAAAAATGGCTGGGAAATATGTCCTGTGCATTGGGAATGGAGGGAAGGGGATTGTAACATTTCTTTCACTACTATGCATATTTTTCAGTGCTATGGAATTCAGCCTTGACTAAATCTGCCTCCTGCTTCCTCTCCTGCTCTCTCCCCTTTGTCAATCTTGATTAATTCCCTATGTTTTTCCCCATTGAAATTTAGTTTGTAGCATGCCAGTGCTATTTAACAGTGAGAGTTTCCCACAACACGGCTGGGAGTCTGTCTTTGGGTGTTGGGAGGACATTCTACGCTATGAGCTGTGGGGTGTCTGTACTTTAGCCCTGTCACATCAAATTGCGGTTGGTAGCTGACTAATGAGTGGGTAGGGATGGGCTGGCATTTTATCTTCCAGAGGAACGAGTGATAAGATGAGTAATACTATTCTTCTAGTTTTCTTCTTTTTAATCTTTATTTCAGATCCTTTTGCCCTTAATTTATTCTTCTTTCCTTCCTCCCCTGTGTCTCTTCTCCTCTCTCTTTCAGCCTTTGTCTTGCATATACACATGCATGCTCACACACACTTTTACCTGTCCATGACCTGGTATTTTAAATATATCACTAAACTTCTTATAATAGTTAGAAACTGTCTGGTGCCCAAAACAAAGAGACATGATGGTGGAGACCCAAGTTTATATTTTGATTCTACCATGTAATAAGTAGGTAACTTGGCATTTTTCTATATTATGTCTGTTTGCTCATCTTTAATCTCTTTAATTTGTTTGTTCATCTTTTAATAATATCTATCTCATGAGTTTGTTGGGATGATTAAATGGGATTATATGTATGAAATTCTTTGCCCAGATTCTGCTATATGAAAGGCTTTTTCCATGAGCATTGTTTATTTTTATTATTAAAAACATCTTCCTTGGGTCCTTTCTTAAAGATGCAGTACTGTGCCTAATATTTCGTAAGAGACAAACAATCTTTAAATGATATATTCTTCCAAAATCCAATTAAAGGTTTCACCTCAGTGACTTGGAACTGATAGCCAAGAAAAGGTCCATTTATCTCATGGCTGTGAAATACTTGGAATATTTGCCTTTGTTCCATGAAGAAATGTATAATGAAAGAAATTTATGATATTTCTCCTTAAGGTTCATCTATAATTTCCTAATTGATTTAATTATTTCAGGGCTAATGAATCCTGTTGGTGGAGCACTGTATCTATCTGACCTCCTCATCCAAGTTTGGAAAATTTCACTGACGGCTTTAGTGCATCCCCCAATAAGTTGAAGATCTCCTCCTAATAGAATGAAGATCTCCTGTTATGGTTTAAATATGAAAGAGCCTCCAAAGACGCTCATATATAGGTAGAGGTTGATTGATCCCCAGGACAACAGGGTTCAGAGCTGGGGCCTAGACAGGTTTCTGGATCATGAGGGCACTGACCCCATCAATGGGTTAAACCATTCAGGAGTTCATTGCTAAGTGGCCTATGAGAGATAGGGCTCCAATGGAGGAAGTAGATCCCTGGGGATGTGCCTTTGACTGGCATATATTCTCACCAGCCCCTTCCCCCTCCCTGTAGGCTTCTGTGAGATCTTCCACACCACCCCTACTATGGTTACTGCCTTACCACGGGTCCAGAAACAAGGTAACCAAATATTCATAGGCTAAAAACCTCCTTTAAGTCATCTTTCCTCCTTGTTTTTCTCAGGTATTTTGCCACAGCCTTGGAAAGCTGACTCACACATTTCCTTATGGTGACAGCTGATTATCCCCAGGAGCTGCATGCATGGTCCTAGCCAATCCCAAGCTCTCCTCTAAAACTGGAGTGGGAACGGTAGAAAAAACAGACTCTAGGAAAAGGGGCTACATTTAGCTCAGAAAGGTGGATAGACTTGCCCATTTCCTGGCCAAAGGACCTAGTAAAAGTCACTTCATCCTGAGAATCCTGGTGTCACCATTTGCAAAGCAAGGAATGTAATAGGGGCTACCTAGGAAAACCAAGAATGCAGACATCAGGGCATCTGAAGCCTTTAGCAGGTTTGGGGAAAACAGTGAATGTTCACTATTAAATGTTTTACATTGTATTTAGCCTCTACCATTTAATCATCTGAGTTCTACCTCAGCTTTTATATTGGAGCTGTCCATCCCTTTGAATATTTCAAGTCTTTTACATTTTTACCCTCCCAACTGGGTTTAATATTACAGATCCCTCCCTCCTTCCCAAAGTTCTGTCTTCCCTTGTTTCCCTGGTAGACTTTCCCCTTCTCTCCCTAGTTAATTCTTGGCCTCTTCCACTTTCCTATCTGTCCATGGTACAGGTGAGTGAGTTAGGTTGCTTTCTACGGTTCTGACCTATGGCGCCTGTTCTACCTGTTTTCTCGTGGGTAGTCTATGTCACACTGCTAAGCTGATGAAGCCTAACACCTCATTCTTATAGTCCACTTGGCTAGTGGATAGCTCTACCTTGAATTTGATCTGCTCTAATTGAAAATCCACTTCTGGTCATTGTTTAAAGCCATCTTTCCCTCATTGTCTCTCAGGTGGTGGCCTTCAGGTACCCATCCTAGAAGGCTGCTGGTCTGACACCCTGTGCACCACCTCCTGCCCTGCATGGCTTGCTGAATAGCTCACGTGCTCCTATTCACCCTGCTCTTTGTGACCAAGTCACCCTGAGCTTGGGCTGTGCAGCAGCCCCTGATTAACCCCAACCCTGCCTCTCTTCCTGCAAACCCATTTTCCATGAAAATAAACATTGGCCTCGACCTTATCCTATTTAGAAGTCTTCAGGATTCTGACCAAGCCTCATACCATGATTTTTCCTCTTTGCCTCTCTGAATACTTCTTGTTTACTCTTTGCAACATCCAGTGTCTAGACGTTACTGTGTACACTAAGTCACTACCTTCTCTGTCTTTGTGTATGGCGTGCTGTCTCTATCACACGCCCTGTTCCCTTCTAACATTTTTTGCCTGGGAATTCTTACTTATCTTCTAAGCCTCAGCCCAGATGCAGCATTTTTCCAGGCCTTCTTTCCCTGGAGATTACTGACTCTGTATCTCACTTTTTGGGATAGGATCCCTTTTATGAATGCCCATAATACTCCATATATAGCTCAGTTTCTTCATAACCAATTTAGCACATAATTTCAGAAAGTCTTTATCTGTTTCCAACTTTAAGCTGTGTATTCCTTATATTCCTTACTTTGAGAATAAAAGCTTCATTTATTCTTATTTATATCCTCCACATTTATCCTGGTGTGTAATATACAATAGGTATTTAATATCTTTAATATCTTAAATATACATATTTAATACAATAGGTATTTAATATCTTAATATCTAGGTAATAATATCTTATTTAATATCTTAAGGACTACTTCATTGAATAAATAAATGAGGTCACTATACCTACTCTTTGTCAGGTTCTGTGATTATCCAATATTTTTTAGAAAAATTTATAAAGTTCATATTAGCCCCAACCAGTTTCCTCTTGTCCCTTGATCTTTCAGTTACAGAGTCAGAAGAAAATAATATGTTGGAATGGCACAGTTTTAAAATACACTAAAGTGAAACACCAAAGGCTGCACAGATTGCTTGAGAAAGGTGTCAACCCTAAGGCATGCTTTCCTTTAGGAGCACCTCTTTACACAGCTCCTTTCATTGTTGGTGATAGATTTTATGTCACCAGGAAGTGCTCAGAGCTGGTCATCTCACATTGTAGACCAGTGGGCTATAGATTCTAACTCTGGGTCTGGACTTTAATTCTTGACTTCTGTTGCTTCCACCACATTTCTTGGAAGTCAAAATAGAGCTTATATGTCTTTCTGTCTTCTGGATTAGAATAATTTCTGGCCCTTAGTAGATGCTCATGAACTTGTAGAACAGATTCTAGCCTCTTTGGGATCAGCAGTGGACAGGGAAGTGAGAATGCTTGTTAGTTGAGTCATGAATTCAGTGGCTCATTGAAGGGCCTTCAAAGGGCCAGAAGGAGGTCATGTGAGGTATGAATCACGGTCTGGATGCCTCTGTATCCCAAATGGATGACTTTGGACCACAAAGCAAATGAAGAGGGATTGGAAAGGACTCTGGGTTAAGAGTCAGAATCATGAAAGTTGGAAATAATTATAATATTCTGAGTAAAATAACTAATCGATTAGCCACCTGCGATCTCTTGTTCTGTGCTTACTAGGGGCCTGACCCTGTGTTGTGTGTTTTGCATACATTAATGCATCAGACAGACCTCTGATGTAGGCATTATTTTCCTCCTTTTGCAGATGAGAAAACTGAGTCTCAAAAGAGTTGATTTGGCCATTCAAAATAGAAAAGTAATGTGGGATCTGAACCCAGGAGTATAAAGCTCATACTACCTTCTCACCACACTAGAAGAAACTATTAAATTTCTTCATCTGATAAGTTTGGAGCTGTTCTATTTTGGGCAAGTGATCTAATAAGGGCTTGGTTCTATCATATGTAAAATTATCAAGATAACTTTTATCTTTCAAATTTTTGTGTTATTTAAATAACTTATGTGAAGAATTTAAGATACTGCATAGGACATAGTACACAATAAATGTAGCGACTGTTACTAACAATAAGTAATGAGCTTCCTACCCTGTAAGATTTCAATTTGAATTTCAAGTTGAATATTCAACTTTAAAAACCAAACCAACCCCCAAATTTGAGTTATTGCTGCACTAGATACATGAAACTAGAAAGAGAGAAATAACACACAATTCCAGCAATATCAACATTATTATTTTCATTTTTTTTCCTGATGTTGTCAGCTTGTTATTTGTGCTATTTCTTAGAATAATAGAATTTATTCAGGCAATTTATCCTTAATACAAGTGATATAAATTGGGCTATGCAGTGCTTATATATCATGCTAATAATGTCTGGTTCATCCTTTTTTTCCTTCCTCTTTACAAATGGAGACATTGATTTCCTACTCGGTCTTGCCTTTTATCACATTTTCTCCATCGAGGTCATCTCTGTTCACTGGCTGTACTGGCTTCCCAAAGCTAAACTGCTGTTTAACACCATCTAATAACATTTTTAAAGCATCTAACATACACTTTTCTTGACACTCAATATATTGGAGTGGAGTAAAAGAGAAGAAAACACTATATTCACTCTCCCTGGGTGTATCTTAAATCCATTAGTCAAAAATATATACCTTGTTTATGATTTATGGACAGAAATGGAGCTTTATGTGGGAACTCCTGAATACATTAAATGCTAATGTCCACCATGTAGGATCTGTGCATGGTCTCATTTCTGCTTACTCCAGGTTCTCGCTGGGTGACCTGCATGTGTAGTTTTCACCCCAAAGCAGCTCTTGATGGCTCCTCAGACTATTATTTCTAACTCCAAAGTTTCTTCTGAACTTCAGAATTGTATTTCTTCATGTACATTTCCAGTTGTCCCTGGACATGAATATTCCATGGACACCTTTCAGTCATTGTGTCTGGAGCTGAAATTCACACCTCTGTCCTCTGAAATTTTTCCTCCATCTATATGAATTACATGTGTGTAGGAATGTGGGAAACATGCCAAATGTGAATTACTTGGTCATTCCTGCCCTACCTGTGCACAAATAGTGATCAATTCCTATCCATTAACATTTCTAAGATTTCTTGAGCTCCATCTTGTCTCTCTCTTTACTGCAAGCATAAAACCATGTAATAGTAGCCATAAGGAAGGAAGATCAAACTATTTTGGTGTAGGGTGATTTGCAGAACTGATTTTCATTGTGCTTCAGACAGACATTCAAGGGTTGGAGCCAGACAAGGGGAAAAAAAGGGGTGGAATCTCAAATGAATCTGGGTAGATGGAATCAGAGAGATTTGATGACATAATAGATTCATGGGAAGAAGGTGCTGTGGGTAGGAATGATCTCTGAACATTTTAGGATGTTACATATTTTGTCTTTACCATTACGATTGAAGCCCAAGGGAGAACTTGTATAAAAATAAAAAGGAGTTTCTTTTCAAGAGACTAAAATAGAAGACAATGAATGCATTTGTGATGGGTTGTCTTTGTGGAACTGCGTGACCTTGGGCATCTCACTTAACTGTCTGACCTTGAGCATGTCAGTAGACACCATGGGACTTAATTCATCATCTGAAAATGAGAGGTTTGCATCATATCATCTCTAAAAGTCTATGCTTTTAAGCAGTCAGAGTTTTATGATGAGTAGCTTGAGGGGGAACTATAACAGTTGAAAGTTGGTGATCAAGCCAGGTTGGAACTGGGTTGAATTATATCTGGAACTACAGTGTACTCTTGCTGAAATATAGAATAATAATGAGTTGAGTATTAATATAGTCTGGCTTATGTATAATACTAATGTAAACAAAATTATATTGAGAGAAAATGATGTTTATAGAGTACACCATCAAGATGATCTCTAGAAAAGGGAAACTAAACCTTATCTAAATAGCTTTTTTCCCTCTATTGTCACCTTCATTTTACATTATCATTATGTTTTCCAGCCTAGCAGATGAACCTCAAAATCTGCTTCTGATTGAGGTTTTAAAATTTTTTCTCTCTGATAGAGTGTATACTTTTTCATTTACAAAAAGCAAATAGATCACGTGTTTTTTCTTCTGTGGGAAAGAAATAAATATAGCAAAAGTTTCTGTGCTCAATTCCAGTTTCTTATTGAAAAATATTTAATATAAATGAAAAATATTCATTTAGTTTTTGAACACAGTTTTATCACGGATCTCTTACTTGGGAGTAAATACTCCTTAAAACAAGCTAAATGCACATCCTTAATAATTTAAAGCCAGGAAAGCAACCATGTGTAAAATAGGTGTATGTTCACATAATTGACTACAGTATTTTGCTACATGGTTAAATGCATGATTTCCCCTAATAGAATGCCATTGTGGTCTACATCACATTTTCTAGTTCATAAAAGTCAAATGAGCTGTGACCATAGTCTCCCAAACTTAATGGAAAGTTCATTTTGTGACTTCTGAGTTTAAATTGTGTCTTTCTAGGATGAATCAATAGATTTAAAGCACATTAATGGATCACATCACCAAAAGGTCTAATCCTGACTGACTAAAATGGTAGATCTAATTCAAATTTATTGCTTTTCTAGCACATTGGACCAAAAGGTCCTTAATCTCTGCAATAAAATAATAGATTTGAATTAACTAAATAATACTCACCTGATGTAGATCCTTTATGTTGTCTACATGGTCACTTGGCACTGTAGATTTCAAACTTTTTTTGTGGGGGGTTGAGTTTAATATATGAAAATCAACAAAGAAGTCAAACCATATGTCAATAGAGAATCTTTGGAGAATATATATATATTAAATCTATATTATATACATTAAATATATAATATATATTAAATATATAATATATACATTAAATATATTATATATTATATATATAAAATATATAATATATATTATATATATAATATATATATTATATATTTTCCCCATGTGTGATGGGATGCTTACTAGCACAAAAAATTTATATGCCACTGTGCCAGTACTCTCAGGCAAAGCTACCCATCAGAAGGTTATCAGGGCTAGAAGGAAAATACATAATTTATGTTCTGGACTGTGCAAACACTCTTGAACATAGCCATAAACTATAGCTGGAATGTTCACCGATATCTAGCACCCCAGGGCTTTTGACCTTACTGGAGCAGCATAAGTCAGTGGAAACACCCAGATCTAGGTGTGGCTCCAGTTGTAAGATGTGAATGAAGATTGGCAATGGTGCTTCATGAGGACACCTGTGGAAAGGTTGCCAAATTGTTTCTGTCATCTCAGGGAACACCTTGCTGCTGAAAGCCTGAGAGAGCATGAAGTCACCTGATGTGTCTGAAAAAATGAATATGACATATTAATATTGCAGCTGCTACCCCCCAAAAAGTGATTATACACACCTACTAGCAATGAGAGGCTGGAGATCATTCTGAATCCTTTAGCTCAAGCCCTTGCTCACTCACTTCATTGTATGCCTTCACAGAGCAATGTTAAAATCTAGGATATAGTGGACTCTTCTGATATGAGAGAGAAAAAGAAATAAAAATCAAACAATGTGGTCCACCTGCCCTTCCTCTTGGGTGAATGTTTACCCTCAGCTTTGCTATAACAAGATATATGGATTCCTAAAGATCAGTGCCCTCTGTAAAATTATACAAAAAACAAAACAAAACAACAAGAACAAAAAAACAACCCTTAGGCTTATGGGGAAGATAGGACCAGGGGCACGTGCTCAGAAACTTCTTCAGTAACACATTTAAAAAGAGGACTTTCATAAAAGTGGTGGTCCAGTATTACACGTTAAGTGATTAAGTAACACATAGATGCTGCAGTAACAATAGCTCTTCACCTGGAAGACCAGAAGTTCGTTGGAGGAGGCAGATAGGCAGAGTGGTGATGTGTCAATTGTTGAATGGTCAGGAGGTGGGTAGGTTAAGTTGGGTTGGAGGGAAGTTGTAACACCAGGTGTGGGTGGGTGTGAACTGAGTAGGCCAAGGAGTGATGATCCGTGTGCTTCTCTCTGTGTGTTTGTATATTCCTGTGATGCTCTCTTTGGCTGTGTGAAGTTTTCTGCCTTAACCTAATGTTTTGGTTTTTTTTCAGATAAAATCTAGCATGAAGAAATGTGAAATCCATATTGTGCTCAAATTGTTCCCTGTGAGATCAGCTCATGGGATGTATTTGCCTTTTCAAAACAACTATATTAGGACTGAGTGCACCTCAGAGTGAGCCTGAGATGGGAGATAGATATGAAAGGTCCCCTCAGTTAATCCCCTTTTCCACTGCAGACATCTCAGAGGAATGTCCATGACCAAGGTTCTTCAAGCATTACTGCAAATCCCTTCATCTTGTGCTCAACTGAATTAAAACCAAAACAACGATAACATGTTTTGGGGTCATAGAAAAACATAGTTGTTTCTGATTCTTAAAACATTTCTGGGCTGGTGATTACTCAAACCGTGAGAAAGAGAGGCCCTGGGACCCACCAAGAGCACTGGAAGAAAAGAGAATTTCCAATATGGCACCTTTCCAGCAAAGGCTAAGTTGAATCCTATGGGTTATTTTTGCTTTACATATTCTCTTAGAACCTAACTTCTGTGTAACTGTTTCCTGCTGGTCTCTATGTTATATCCTAAGATGATTTGATTCCAACAATAAAATAATGTTTAGGAATATTTAATCACTCTGAGATTTGACTTGTGGTTCAGTGATTTATCTTTGTCCATGTGGACGTGATCTTTGTATAAGCCTTGTAAGGGTTTTGATATTATTCAACCCATCCTCCTTGTTTTAGGAAAGAAGGCAGAAAGCCTTGGAGAGGAAAGAATTTCCTCAACAACTTAAGACACAGGCAACTTTACAAATAAGCCGAAATGTTACTACAAAGCTTTCTTACCGACATGTTTATGAGTTCTGCTGTGTGTCAGTCTCTTCTGTTGTCCTCATTCATCCTTAAAAAATCACTTTGTCAATGTATAATTGACATGAAAAAAGCTGTAGATATCTAATACATATAGTTTGATGAGTTTGGAGACAAGTATACATCTGTAAAAGCATCACCACATTCAAGACCATATACTTACATATATCCATCAATTCCAATAGTTCTTCCATGTCCTTTATTCTCACTAATCTACATCCTCAGCCCTTTTTATTTATTTATTTTTATTTTGAGACAAGATCTTTTTAAGTTTCCCAGGCTGGGCTCAAACAATTGTGATCCTCTTGCCTCAGCTTCCCAGAGTGCTGAGATGACAATTGTGTACCATCATGCTTTGCTGTATATTGGATTTTTATATTGATTTTTCCTTTGTGATAAAACCACTGAACATAAGATCTATCATCTTAGCAACTTTTAAACTATGTTTTCTAGTATTTTTATCTGTAGGCCCCATGTTGTAAAGAAGTATCCTTTGACTGACTTTTCCCCACTTTTCCCTTTCTAACCCCTAGTAACCGCATTTCTACACTCTCTTTTTTTGAGTTTGACTGTTTAAGTTTATCTCACACAGGTAGAATCCTGCGGTATTTATCCTTCATAGTCTGGCTTATTTTGCTTGGCATAATATCCTCCAGGCCCATCCATATTGTTGCAAATGGCAGGATTTCCTTATTTTCAAAGGTAGAATAATAGTCTATTGTATTATATATCATTTGCAAAATCTGTTCATCCATTGATGGACATTTTGGTTGCTTCCGGATCTTGGCTTTTGTGTTTGAGGCTGCCATGAACAGGAAGTGCTGATATCTTTTTGATATCTTGATTATCAAGGAAATGGAAAGCCAATCTACCATGAAGTATCACCCCATACATGCTGGGATGCCTTTTATAAAAAACAAACCAAACATAAGTGCTGATGAAGAAACAAAGAAAAGGGAACCATCATACACTGTAAGTGGGAATGTAAATCAATGAGTCACTGTGGAAAATGGTTTAGAGATGCCTCAAAAACTTAAATGTAGGTTATCATTTGATAAGCAAGTCCACATCTGGGTAAGTTTCTTTTCTCTCTTGTGTTCATTCCAGACAATGCTGCCTTCTTCTGCAGATGCACAAAAACAGAAGAGTCACTGTAACTGTCCCACTCAACATGGGAGTGAATGCACTTGATTTTGTCTGTTTGTTGTGATAAATGCCTGACAAGCCACCATCCAAACTTCTTTGGATAACTTCATCTCTTGCTCAGGAGCTGGTGTCTTAGTCTGTACATATCTTAGTGGTTTTGGTGGGGAGGGAATCCAGTGCTTCCAGTTACTCCAGATATTGTTGATAATCAACTCTGAGATCTTCTCTCCTCTCCACTACGCATAGTTCCCATATTTCATCCCAAATTCCTAACAAAGAGCATTTAAAAATCTTTGATTTTGTTTCCAATCAAGTAAATCATTTTGTGAGTCACTATTGTGAAATGATCATCCCCTCAAATATATTACTGATTACATCAGGCATCTGTGTCTTGGGGAAATCATCTTTGTACTGGTTTCTCCTAGAAGTTTCTAGATGCTTCTGAACCCATTAAGCACTTGGAAAAATGTAAAATAAATAAAAATAACAAAATCCATTCAACCAACAAAAGCAGGGCAAATCACTGTTTCATTGAATTTGCAACTAATATTTTATGGAAGTGTTTGAATCTAAGCCCAGAAGGCTGAGCATCACTATGATAGAGGGAGTAGATTTGAGATTTGGGACTAATATGCAGGCATATGTACAGTGTCCTCCAAATGAGTCATTTGTGGGGGAATAAAGGTGATCAAGCTGAGCTACTGTAGAATGTAATGCTGAGGGTTGATTTCTATGTGATACTGTTAATTGAGTTGGCTGCCTCGTTGACGATGGCTGCTATTGTCAGTGCATTGTGTATGTGTGGGTACATTGGTGTGTGGTTCTCATAAACCCTTAGCTTTCCACAAAGAGGGCATTCCAAAAGAAAGAGATGAAAGAAAAATGCATAAATGCGCGATAACACATGATTAAGTTTTGACCCCACAGATTGTTAACCTTCAAAGCTAACTCTGCAGTAGCACAATATTATTAGCAATAAAAGGAATTTGCTTTGCCCTTTTTAAAATTACCATAAACCGATTGACTGAGACAGAATGATGTTAATATTTAAGAAGTAGGACACTAGATTCTATTATCTCAGAAGCTCTGTCACCAGGCCCTCTCTGTAGTCCTGTTATCTAATTATTGGGCTTAAATTGCATTAGTGTGCTAGCAATTTGTCTACCCCTGAAAAAGTAATTGACATTTGGGTTACTGCTTCGTATTTGGGAGACTTGGTAGCTAGTTCCGAAGAGTTCTCCTCTGTCAGGGCAGATTAGCTTAATGTTGCCTGGAAAAACGGGAAGCTCTGTGTTTTAAGGTGTGCTGCCTCTGTGGCTGGTTCCAATTTGGTATTAAAATTGTGTTTCTGTATCAAAGCTGATAAGTCACCTGAGATGAAATTGAACAAGGTTGTCATGACAAAGTAATTAATGGCATTTTTTGACTTTCAGATGACTTTAGGGGAAGTGTACTTATTCTGTTCTTCTGATTCTGCTACCATGTTTATAAATATGTATGCACTTTTACAAAGCATCTTTAACTCTTGTCAGATGTTTTAGTGGGCCCTGGATTTATGGTTCTTCTGAATTAAGTAGCGTGAGGTACCCCTGCTACACTGCACTGATCTGGCATTGACAGGAGAGGCTGTGAGTTTCCATAATATTTCAATCATATTGCTTCTCCTGACACCACACACAGCTGATAGGCACCTCTCTTTCTCCTTCTGTATTTCTCTGACTAAAACTGGAAAGCAGTGGTTGGTTATCTTATATCTAGACTTTTTTCTGTCTACTGGTTTCAGTTTAAGAGGACAGTTATGGGTATTGACTAATACTCTGCATTTCCCTTTGAAGAGCAGCCCATGAGCTCAGGCTATTCTTGAACAGTATGGAGAACATACCTGGAAGAAGTGGATGATTGGGTTCCTTAGCTGAAGGATGCACCTGAGCATAGCAGAATTCCTTCACACAGATCAAAACAATAAACTGAGGTCATCTAAGTTACAGATCATAGGAATGGGCAGCCACCACTGTCCCCAAGTTGAACCCTGAGCTGAGCCTGGAGAGTATTCAGGCATTGAGGAAACGTTGTTGTTTGTATCTTCCAAGGCACAGATCAAACGTGTTTAGGGACACAACCTTCTACCTATCTCATCACATCAATCTCTGTTCTCCCTGGCTTCCTTTTAGCTTTCCTGGCTTCCTTTCAGTTCCTCAAACAAGCCAACCTCCCTGCTGCTAGGACACTCTGTGTGCTGTTCCTGTTACCTGGAATGATCTTTCCTGTGCTCTTTGCCAAGCCAGTCCCTGCTATCCCTGAGGAATCCATTGAAATGTTACCTCTGCAAAAAGCCCTTTCTGGTACCTCCTACTCTAACCTACTTACCCTGAATCTCAGCTTGATGGCTTCTCCCTCAACTCTTACTCTAATAAACTAGCTTACATCCTCATTTCCATTTTTCTTCTTTTGCCATATGATTGCTTCCCTAGATGAGCTGTGAAGGTAGAGATATCACCTGTCTTACACTCTGCCCTGTATTCACAAGCTGGCAATATAAGATGCCCAGGAAGTTTGTTGACAGTATTAAACCTTTCCCAAGTTTTAGCCATAACAGTTTAACTTTTTATTTTTGAGTAATAATAGACTACAAAGGAGTTGAAAAAATATGAAGGATCTTTGTATTCTCAATACCGAGCTTCCCACAAAGGAAATGTGTGTCATGAGGACGATACACTATCAATACCAGGAAGGGACTCGGGCTTCTCATACTCCTGCTAACAGTCACTACCATAGGCACCTCATTCTTTTGATTTAATTCCTTGCCATGTTATATTTTCTATTGAGACAGTTTTCCTCCCTTCCCCTGATATCTCCTCCAAGTACAGCATCCAATTTTTAAGCACATTAAGCGTGAAGTTTTAGTATTCACAGTTCAGGTAAGAACATTGTAGTATACTTTATTATTGTTAAGATAGAGAGTTGAAATGTCATCAGAGAGCTATCTTTTTTTTCCAAGTGGGTGAATTTATTTCTTTTTTAAATTAAAGGGTAAGCAGTCCCTGGCTCAAGTTCTGTTCAAAGTTGCTTAGAAGTTTTCTCAGCACATATTTTAGCTCCAGGTTAACATACACCTGCCCAGCAAGTTTCTGGCATGAGCTGCCCATGACAGTGATCAAAATTAACCCTGCTGCTGATGGATTATTCTGTTCTTTCTCCTTTCCCCTTCAGCCTTCTAATGTTATTAGTTGCTTCTGAGGCTCACAGCATTCAGTGGGACATTTTGCATAAGGCACATTTTATCTTTTATCTTCCAAGAAATGGCAGTTAATGCAATCTATAGAACACCATAAATGAGGCTGATAAAATTATCTAGCAGCCAAAAGGTTGCTGCACTCATTTATCTTGGCATAATTTGGAAGCTAAATGACAAGATTAGGGAGAAGCAATCCGTTTGAC
The DNA here is from genome assembly GCF_000247695.1 of Heterocephalus glaber. Next base: position 3,820,191 of record NW_004624824.1, read on the forward strand.
AAAGGTGTTACCTGGAATGATGACAATCAAGCCTCACCCCCACTTGCATGGGGGAGGTAGTCGGGAGAAGGCTGAGTAAGGGGACACAATTCAAGGAGAAATCGGTCCCCAAAATTGTTATCCTGGAACCGAATCACCACTGTGAAATAGATCGCCACATGCTGGTCTAATTGTTGGCCTTATTGAAGGATGGTACCACTCCCAAGTGTAGACTGCAGAAAGGTGACAGTAGAGATGAAGTCTAGAAAATGAGTCCAAATTCTCAGTAAACTTCATAGATTTTTGTTTTAACATTAGAACAGTATTCATTTCTTTTTGAATTAAAATATACATAAAACCTAGCAGTTTTTAGTTTCTCCTTAGAGAAACTACATAACAATGTAGATTAAAATTTATTCATTATAATACTCAATATAAAATATGGCATCTTATATAATAACAACATAGATAATATAATCCCATCTTTGTGAAATTATTATTTAAAAATTTCTAATCATCAAAAGTGATGTATGTCTCTGGGGATGATGGGTTTTTTTTAAACTTTGTGTGTGTGTATGTGTGTGTGTATAACTGTTAGGAAGTACAAGAACTTGGCACTGAGATACATTCTCAGCCCTTATTTATTTATTTAGAGACCAGAGAACCCTTAGAGATGTAAGTCTTTCTCCTTCATCTCATTAAGCTCCTGGTCTAAATCAGTCAACTAGCATCTGTGTCCTGAAGGAATGCATAGTGGTCATTGGAGGGCATCTTTTATTTGGCCTGTAATTTAAAGTAACCCAAAGTAGTGATCACTGCCTTTAATAATTAGGACTTAGCACATAAAAGAGTCTGCATTTCTGGATCTTCTTGGAAAACTTCCCATCTCTGGCCATGCTGGTCCCCATCACATCAAGGTAATGATGGATATTTTGTGGTCCCTGCCTCCTTTGCTTGGGCCACATCCTGTCTAGTCCCCCCTTGTCCCCTCCACTCCCCCCTTGTCCCCTCCACTCCTACAGCATCCCTATGCATTGAGGTCTAGGGTCTCTTTATTACCGGATCATTTATTATCTCGCATTTGCCTCCTTCCCTCTTCTTTGTGAGCTGACAGGTACATTTAGGCATTAAGGTCTTTGTCTTCATCTTACAACCTTGAAGAGAAATTTTGAAAGTATTTGTAGTATAAAAATAGAAACCTTTGAAAAATTTTTGTGAAGAGGTGAGAGCAGCTTGGGTGTTTCTTCCTTCCCTGTACGGGTAAAAACAAAACCAACCAACCAAACAAAAAAGGACACAAGGAGCCTTTCCTCTGCTCAAATTGACTCATGGAAAGCTGCTCGAGAATGTGCAAACATCTTCACTCACAAGCAAAGTGATTGTGAGGATGGACCATGTTTTATGGATTTGGCAAGCTCCAAACTCATTTTTAGCCCTGGCCTGGGCATTGGGTACCCACGGCCTCTACAGGCTACATATACATTGGCATAGGAACTGAATAAGTTAAAAATGAAAACCTTTCCCATGCTTCTCTGTCAACAAATCTATTTCCTTCACCTGAGTTGAGCTTAATTCCTGTTCATCCAGTGTATGTCACCTTTGTGGTATAAGAGGCCCAGGCAAAGCAAGCAATTTTCAGATCACGGTAGACATAATTAAGCATTAAATACTCTGACCATGTAGATGTTCTGAATACACCCATCAGTGCGAGTGTCTCCATCTTCCTCTTGATCTAAAACTACACCCACTTTCCTCCTGAAAGCTGTCCAGCTATGGAGGAAGCCAAGTGTGGGCTCCTCCACCTCCAAGAGGGAGGGACAAGCCCTTGTCTCTGGACCATTGAATTGTTCTCCTGCCCAGAAGCAAGGTGGGAATGTCTCAGACTCTTCCTGCCTGAAACAGTGTTGTAGCTGATTGCCTTGCAATGGAGCAGAGGGGCTCCAAAGACACATGGGATGAAAGTCTGTGTGGCCCCTTACTGACTGCCGCCTCCTTCTTACATAAGCTGCTATCAGTGGCCACAACATGTATTCCTGGCCCTTGAGGATTTTTTTTTTAAGTTTCAATGATTACATTTCCTTTCTCCAGATAGGAGCACTACAAAGTTAGCAATTTTACAAAGGTCTAATAATATTCCTTTATTCTTCAAAGACACGAGCACAGGCTTTTCAACCACAGAGTCCTCAAGCTGAGTTTGCAACAGCCTTGTGGGGACTGGGTGAGCTCAGCCCTTCAACCTCCTCTCAGGGAAGTGCAAAGTCTCTTTTGTTTTCTTTCAGGGGGCCTGGTGTTCTAGCCCCACAGTGGAGAAGTGTTATGAAATCACCTGGCCCATGTGGAGGGAATATCCTTTTGGTTTTGACACTGAAAAGGTCACCATGGCCCTCAGGCTCCTGCTTATATTGAGCTTCATGGAGAGTCCGAAAGTGAGCTGAGGGCAGTCATGGGAAGGACCTGAATCTGGGCCCAGGGCACAGGGTCTTCCTTTTGCTGGTATCTCAACTCCAGCAACTGGGGAGTTTTATACTTGCTGGGAATATTTTTAGCTTCCAGTGATGGTAAAAATGAGTAACAGTGACTCTAGTGATATGAACCCCTCTCACTCAAAGGAAGTTGGCGTGAGTTCTTATCTAGGTACAACCTTTCCTATATTTCAGATTAGGATGACTAGTAAAACTGGGAGGTTTTGCAATGTTCGTTCTTGAATTCTGCTTGTGGAAATTTATCTTATGTATAAACAAGGAGCCGATCAAATTCATCATGTTCCACTCACTCAGAGGAATATAATACAGCTATTAAGAATGAAAAAATAGGGCCGGGGATTTAGCTCAGTGGTTCTGCCACCTGCCTTGCAAGCGGGTTCATTACCCGGTACCAAAAAAAAAAAAAAAGAATGAAAAATTCATTAGGAGGTATTGACACAGGCAGACATGCAAGTTACATTGTTAACTGGGAAAAAGGTATTGAATAATAGTGTGTGCATTTATATGTCATATATATTATGTTCACATTTATCTAAAACTTACGCAGAGATGCATTAATATACATAAAATACTAATACTTAAAATATATAAATATGTACTACATATTATTTGTAATTGTATGTGTATACATGCAAAGATATGTATGTATGCACTTGTAAAGTAAATATTCGTCAAATGATAATGCAGTAAGGTGGTACGTTTTATAATTGAAGTTTTCTATATATAAAACATAATTCCCAAAGAAATATGTATATTATTAGTCTAAAAACATATGTAGGAAAAAGAGGCCAGTCATAAAGAATTCCTCTGTTATTAATGGAGAATTGAAGAGCCACCTACTTAGAATAATCATTTTACATAATGAAGCAGACCAGAAAGGCCTCTCCTCTTAATAGGGAAATATGCTAATCACATATTCACTGCTCTGGTCGTCTACACACATCCCTGCCTGCGACCTTCCTGCCTTTTAAAAGGCTGGGAACATCTTCTGAGCCAAAAAGTCCCTCACTTCAGACTATAATCCTGCAAATGTAAGTCCTGTCACTGGCTTTCATTTATTTTTATCATATATTTGCATTTAAGCACAGAAACTTTACATATTGGTCTTTTTTTCTTTATTCGGTGTGTTTTCGGGGTGGCAGAGAAGGGGAGTCTAACCATTTCTGCCTTGAACCTTTGATTAGCCCACACCAAGTGGCCTCATACAGTGCTCACGGTTGATTTTGTCATCTTAGTGACTTTGGTGGACATGTAAGTTTTTAGAGTTGCTCCTGGCCTTGTCCTCATAGCCTTGGCTGGACTTGCGGGCTCTCTTAGACCCTCCCAGGCAGTGTCCCCTGCTGCAGGCTAGACCAGCCGAGACTCTTGCTGCTTTGACGCATAATCACGGTAATGGGGACCAATTTGCTGCTCTGGGAGTTTCTAAATTGTCTGTCACTGCTGGAGAGTTCCCCAAATTGTGCCAGTGGTTTATGGCACATATTTAAAACATGTATAGACCTTGGAATCATTGGTCTGTGCTCTTATTTCAACTTGATAATGAGGAGAAATAATACCAGGGATTTGAATGATTCTGTACTTAACAGCGAAGATGAGACTGCAGAAGGCCCTTCTCTGCCTGGGTAGCTGTCTCACCCACCTACTTTGCCCTCCCTCTGTCCACTGAGTGAAAGTCCCTCACCACACTCGGCCTCTTTATCTAAGCCAGGGTTCCTCAGCCCTGTCATTGTCACATTTGGGGTGGGCAATTCATTGTCATGGCAGGGAATAGGCTGGGCTCTGTCAGATATATTAGAAGAGGCTTAGGGGCCAGGGATTTAGCTCAGTGGTTCTGCCATCTGCCCTGCAAGCGCAAGGACCCGAGTTCAGTGCCTGGTACCAAAAAAAAAAAAAAGAAGAGGCTTAGCAGCCTCCCTGGTTTCTACCCAGTAGATGTCTATAGAACCCCCGTCCCCAGTCACGATAACCAAAATGTCTCTGGATATCTGCAAATGTCTCTTGGGCAGCGGAGTCACCCTGGTTGAGAATTGCTGCTGTAAGCCAGTGTCTCATTTTTTCAGCATCTAACCAACCACATTCACATTTGCTCCTTGTGCTCCAGCCACATGTAAAATCTCTTTCTGAAGATGAGCCAAGCTCCTCATCACTGGGACCATCCGTGTGCCTCTCTGTCTCTCACATGCTCCCTCTTCACTTAGCCACCACCCCAGAGTTTATTCTTCAGAATCTTTAATATGCTAATGTGCATTGAGAATGTCTAAGGATGAGAGAAACAGAAAGTGGTGGAGTGCATCTTTTCCCCAATTTATATCATCATAAACTCTTCCTGGCTCCCATGTATGAAACATCTCCTAGGATTAGCAGCTGTAAACATGCTGTTGAAGGATTCCCTTCCTCTCTTTCCTTAATAATACTGCTTCCTCCCTAAAGTCTTCTTTTACTTAAGCTGGAAGGGACTTATTTTTCCTGAGAGATTTGTTATAGCATACTTTCATCACTTTTCCCCATATGGACTGTTTATCCTGGGTGATGATTGTGTAGGCACATTTCATTTCCAAGGTGCACATATCTCTTTGAAAGCAAGTTTTCTGTTGCATTCAACCCAGCTTGGGTTCTTGCATGTAGAACATGCTCTATAAATATCCCAGTGGATCCACTGTATTATAAACCAGGATAAGTCAACTTGCCATTGTTTTCCGATGGCAGGCACAAGATGATCATCATGGAAAAAGATGCAGGGACAGTTCTCAAACTGAAAAGATCAAAACCATAAAGATGTTAACCACCTGGAATGCAGAAATTACTTTTATCTGTCTATTTCCTCTCTGTAGATCCTTGAGGGAAAGTAGGCACAAGACTAACACAGTTATTAAAGAAATAAGTTCTAGTTTAATACTTTCAACTTTCTCCAACCCCTGTAATTCCATCTCTTCATCCAAGCTACTGTCCCAGTTAAGAAAGCTCCCTTCATTTTAATTGTGATTTCCTGATTAGCCCCTTCTAGGCATGTGTATGAGCTACTTTCAAACTCCAGATTGAACAAAAGTAAAGTATCCAACAAACCAAAATGGCAACATCCTAGTGTTACAACCTTGGCTTTTTTATGTATATATTTTTATTTTTTTCCCAAAGACTGATATTCAGTTATACTTACAACCTCTGATCCAACTTTTGTGTGTGACTCTTTATTTCCTTTACCGATATGCTTGAACACTGGAAATCAAATTCTTTTTCTCCTACATATATGCTTCTGAATGATTTATGTTCCCTTTAAGTGCAGTTTTACTTGAATATTGACTTTTTGAAAAGTTTCCTGATTTCACTTCTTTTTGCTGCCTTGGAAGCTCCACTTTGATAGCTGGCTGCTCCTCTGTTCTTCCTACCTTCTTTTTGACTGTTCACCTTTTGCCCACTTAAACTGAACCCTTTTGGTGTCTGCTTGGGATTTTGGCAGTTCAAGTTGAAAAGAAAGCCCTCTTGAAGTAACCTGTTCTGACATCTCCACATCTCCACACAGAGCTCAGCTGGATTAATGGGTTGGCTAAAAACGTCTCTTTGCTTAGGTCATGGTCACCTCTGACTAAGAGGGTAGCATAGTTTCTATTCATGTAGGGGATTTTTTGGGGTAGAATTTCTCTAAATCTAGAAACAAGTGTTTTTTTTTGAATGTCCCACTTTCAGACATGTATTTGAGAATAAAAATGTTGTCCCCAAAGTCTGAACACTACTACCATATTTCCTCTATTTGAACAAGCATACATTTTTATATTTTAACTTTTCTCCAAAGGAAAAGCCATTGTGGAGTTGATGTTTCATGACATTTTGGTTGATCTCTTAGAACTGAGAAAAATGTGATAATAAAACATTTAAATATGAGTCAGACGTAACTAGAATTAAGCACTTGTTGGAGGGAGTATTAGGGAACTATTGCATGAAATGAGGAGGAGATTTCAGATTTCCTCCCTGGTCTTGGCTCCCTCTAAAAGTGCCCTGGGTGTACAGGGTGTACACCTGGGGTGTCAGGGGAATTACAGGCCATTGTGCCAGAGCCTCTCTCTCTCTCTCTCTCCCTCCCCGCCTTATCCGTCTCACTAACCTGCTTCCTTCTTTTGACCAGTTTACCTTTTATTATGCTTCACTATTACAGAAGTACCTGGCACATAATAGGTCTTACAAATATGTTGGCTGAATGCATGCATAGGTCAACAGTTGTATAATCTATGCTAGATGAAATTTGGAAAGCAATGTACACTTCCATTTGATGCTCTTACTATGAGTCCAAAATAGATTATTTTTATCACATCATTTATTGAACAACAAGCATTGTCAGTAGGATAATATTCTCCTGGTGCATGCCATGTGAATTCCAGAGTCATTCATAGATCTGAGAATATAAAGGAGACCTGCCAGCTGCTGTGCTTATTTTTAATAAGAGGAAAAATCTGTTGTTGCTACATCTAGTTCACAACATACAGTATGTCATGGTTTCAAATGGATTTCTTTGTCAATGGAGTTGAATAATATCATTCCTGGAAATTTCCACAAGTTCCCAATATCTTTCTTTAGATATTTCATCTGGTAAAACAAAAGCCAGAATCTCCATTGAGGTTATTAATAAGTCTCAAATGAAACCAGTTGAAGGGAGGGGGAAAGAGGAGGGGAGGGAAAAGGAGAGAGAGAAAGATGGAGGAGAGCAGGATCTCAATTCTAGTCTAATTATGTTTTTTTAAGTGCTGCATGTAAGAATGAATAGGGTATCAACTGTTTTAACTGTTTTTCAACAAGAAACCACAAAGGTCAGTTGTATCTATGTCAAAACGAGGGCTTGCTGGAGAGCTGCAGGAGGAGTTGTGCAGCAGGTGCACCCACACATCCATGTATTGAGACCCCGAGTCACTAACCTCTGCCAAGAAGAAATCAAATGTCCAGCTGAGGGCCAGCATCCCCAGTGGTGGATGATGATTCCATGTGATTCTGATATCCAGTTTGGCTTCATTTTTAGTAGTGAAGAGAGGCTCTCTTCAAAGGGAATTATGTTGTGGAAAAATTTTGACAGTTAACTTAAACTGTGCTTCTCTGCCTGCAAAATGTGAGTAAATGAGACCTCCTAAAGAAGTGATGGTGAACCTTTTAGAGACTGAGTGCCAAACTGCACCCCCAAACCCCCTTATTTATTGCAAAATGCCAAAGTGCAATGAAAATAGAATACTGCAGTTTTAGTTTAGAAAAAGCAATTCCTAGGTTAACATCTTTTTTTTTTTTTTAAAAAAGAAAAACACAATGTAACACATGTGTCATAGGTTTCCCACCACTACAAAGGGGTCAATTAGGGAGAAAAGTCCCAGTGCAAACCTTGAACATAAAATAGGTCCTCAGTAAATACTGTACTTGTCTCTTTGTGGAGTCCATTGGGCATCTGTGCATTTTTGTACTTTACCTATTTAAATGTTTCTATATGTATGTACAAATGCATCTGCTTGCTCTCTGTCCCTATTAGTATATACATACATAAAATAGATTTATGCATTTATCATCTATGCCTATGAATGTATATATGTCTGTCATCTACATGTCTCTAAATATACATACATATATAAATATACTTGTATATTCCACCTGTCAATATGCATATATAAATATGTCTGAAATCAATCAATGTATACATATATAAATATACTTGTCCATTTATCCTTGGTTCCTCTTTACATACGCACACACACACACATAATACATATATTCTGTTTACTTCTTTGAAGTACTAACTAATGGTGCAAATTGATGAATATTTTTTGTCCCTGTGTTTATGTGCCTCAAGGACTTGTGCTGAGATATGGGCTCTGGCCTCTTCCCACTCCTGCCCCACCCTAGATGCTGTGCCCATTCCCTTATTCTGCAGGGCTTAGTTTTTACAAATCTACTGAGAGCAGATGACTCTGTAGACTCTGAGGGACAAAAAAGAGAAGTGGAGAAAGGAAAGCTGGATATCAGCTGACACTTCTGTAATCCCTGGATCATGTAGATTATCTTGACATCTTTCTTCCATAAGTTGTCTTTTATACTGTTACTATTGTCCCTCTCAATCAGTGAGATCTTTTAATTAACCAAAACTGAGTCAGGATTCCGAAAACAGTCTTTTATCATAATCATAAACTATGTTCATGGAGCTGTTTCTTCCAAGGGATTCAAAATGGTTTGCAGTGTGTTTTTTTCTTCCATAAATACATTTTATTTTTATTTTCTTCATTATTGACCCTAAAAATATCTATCATAAAACAATCAGCATTAGGTTCCTGGTGTATCTCCTCCACCCTCTGCATTACTTATGTGACTCTTGTCGTACTGAGTAGGACGTATTTTACTGAAACAGTGCCCTATGGGTACTTTGTGATCTGGTCTCTGTAACCATAATTTTTAATAGCCACCAAATGCTTTATTAACTCTATGTGTGTGTGTGTGTGTGTGTGTGTGTGTGTGTATGTGTGTAACACTATGAGATATTTGCCATTCTATTCTACTAGGGGAAACTAGATTTTACCTTTTCTGGTTCTAAGTAGTGTTTTAATGGATACCTTTTTCCATACTTAAGGTTATTTTTTTAGACCAGATTCCCAGAAGTGCAATTACAGAATTGCAGAAAAGGAAATACTTTCCCTGGCTCTTGATATGTGTTTCTTGCTTACTTTTCAGAAGAGACACATGGACTCACGAAACTACTAGCAATGCTTATTTCTGCTAATTTCTCTGCATCCTCACCAGCCTTGGGTATCATAATTACTTTAACACTTTCCTAGTAAGAACTAGATCATGGCTATTTAATTTGAATTTCTCTGATTACTAAGAAGGTTGATTAATTTTATATGCTTTATCTCTGCATACAGTTCCTGATAGAGATTTGCCTTGTGTTTTAACATCTCAGCTGCCCAGATAGCACTTAGAGAACCATCACTAAAAGTTCAATGCATTAAACAAAAGCAAAACACGTATAGATTTTCAAAAACTGTATTGTATAATCTCAATATCAGTATATATTCTAATGTATCGACCCCCAAAATGCCTATTATTTCTTATAGTGATCTTAAAATAATAAATACAGGAGAATTAATTTGCTTCCTTTATTCCCTATAAGAAGGGAACTAGTGGTCTGTTTGTTCCCTCTTAGTTTGTAACAAGCACTTAGTGCACATGGTACTGAATTTAAAAGGTATGAAGGGCACGGAGTAAAAAGCAAAGAGTGACTTAAGGCCTCCTTATATCTAGCATGACGTGTTTCTGATTAGCAAGCCAAATACAAGTGAAAAATGAATGTTTAGAACAGAGAAGTATTTCCAAAAATCCCATTTTAAATGGTATAAAATTGCTCCTGCAAATTCTTGGTACATAGATGTGGCAAACACTGTTAATTTCCAAATCATAAAGTTTCTAACCTTCCTCTACTTTGCTGTCTCTGATGCAGAGACTAAAAAACTATAGTTGTTTTTATCTACATTCTTTTTTGGAACTTTTTTCTCCTCGCTGCCTAGTGTATATCAGTGATGGCTGGAGCTATGGTAGCCTTCTCTTGACTAGGAGGTGACCACCAGGGAAAATCATAGATACATAACTTTTGAGAGCAGCGATTTGCTTCTAAATGAATTCTTCTACAATTTTAGCATAGATAAGAATCACATGAAGAGTTTGTTTGTTTGTTTTGTTTTTTTTAATATGAGTGCTAGGCCTCAGTCCCAGGCACTAGTTCAGTAGGTCTTACATAGGACATATCAGTCATGCTGATGTTACTGATCTTTAAATCACACTTGGCATAACAAGGTCTAGACTTATGTGAAAAAGTCAAGTCCTATTTTTAAAAACCACTGCAGTTGGCATTGCTTGCACCCTAAAGAACTCTAAATTGAGTCACCTGCTCAGTTCACTTATCACTGCATCTGTGGAGCAGCTACTCTCTAAAGAGATGAGTTGGTCTAGCTAATTGAATGCACAGGAAGAAGACAGCAGTAAAGACAGTCAAATGCAGATCAGGAGTTTCTCACTTCAGGATTATTGGTTGGTGGCCAGTCTCTTCCATAGTCTCCTTCCTCCCAAAGGAGAGGTTAGAAGGCAAGAACAGTAGAGGACTTTGAAGGTGATCTCGAATAGCTGCTACAAACCCATTGCTCTCTACTGAGCTGCTACCTGAATTATGAATATGCTAGAAAAAAAACAGAATCTGCCCTGTAAACTTGGGATGTAAAGCTGCAGGGTTTGATATCCAACAGCACAACACTGATGCAGCTTACAAACCTTCTGAAAAATGTGCCCCCCATCTTCTATCTCTCCTCTGTGGTTGTCTTTGGAACATATAGTGCTCAGTTGTAAAATCCTTTCTCCAAGGATTAATTGAATCAAGATCAACCCTATCCAGAATGTACATTTAATACTTGGGAATGATGTCAGTAATATATGTAAGAGATTTTTATATTAGATAACTGCTCATTAAAACTCAATCCTTTCCCCCAGGGTTTTAAAATAGAAAGTATTCACCTTTTGCAAATGAGGATAGTGAAATTTACTTTAACTCATGCTACAATGAAAACTGGAAGAAAGGGAATTGCTCACAATACAATATAACTCCACCAAATTTGCATAATTTAGGCATAAAATGTAATACTCTGCTCACACTCTTTTGTCTTGAATGAAATTGGTTTTCAAGTAATGTGTGTGGAATCATAACCAGCTTTAACAAAATGGATAATGTCAGAAAGCAAAAGTTCCTATTAGCCCAGGAGGCATTGGTGAAGTGTGAATCCACTGTGGAACATTTTTTAAAAAGTTTGTCCTGTGGTGTAATGCAAAGGGCTTTGTGGACTCCACCAAAACATAGTGACTGAGCTTTTTGATGTTTAATGGAGTAATTAACCATTTGGGACCTTAAGACAATCTTTTGCTAGAACCCTTAAAGTCATTGAGTGATAACTATTCTAAGCATGTTTTTAAAAGACTTAATTTCCCACAGCTCCTTTCCAATGAACCCATGCTTCTTCTTGGAAACCCACATTTCCAGTAAATCTTCAGTAATGTAAAGTAAGCCCTCTGATGTCTTTCTCACCATGCAGCCATGAAGCTAAGATTGAGAAAAGGATGCATTGGCCAGGCCACAGGCTGGAGTGCTCTTAGGATTTAAGAGTATCTGAAGCATATTCATGTTTCTTTCATAGATACTAACAGTATAAAAGTTTAAAGAACTGCTCATAAAAACACTGGCCTCAATGAGCTTTTCCTTCACTGATGTCTGAAGTGACCTCAGTGACTTAAATGTTGCTGATTTCTATTGACTAGCTGACTACGGACTTCACCTATCTTTAATACAGAGATGATAATCATGTATTCCTCCTGTATTTCCTGTGATAATCTAACAGATAAAATCCTATTATTATTTTATCATTTCATGTACTTTTCTATTGCAAACAGTTTGGTGTCCACCCTAGCCCTAACCTGAGTGTAAATCCAAGTTCCTTGGAGCGCTCTTAGATGCACCCCCAAGACATACATGATGGGGCACCCCTATATTCCCAGTGCTCTCGGAGAGTGAGGCAGGGGGATCAAAAGTTCTAGCCCAGGCTGTACAATTTAACCACTTATCAAGTCCCTGTCTCCAAATAAAAAAAGAAAAAAAAGGATGTAGTTCAGTGTGAAGGCTCTGTGTTCAGTACCCAATGGATACATACATACATACACACCATACCCCCCAGAGCTTTTCCCTCAATAAATATATATGAAACCTAGGAATCTGAATTTTCAAAAAGTTCTCTAATGGTACTTCTGCCAGGGGTGTTCATTATGCCATGTCTGGAGACTTCATTTTTGAAAGCACAGTTCTATCCCATGACTCTTCTCCAATTTGCTATTTTTGTTTCATAAGGCAAGGTGTCCATCTGACACAAAACAGACACAAACACCGGTAACAAACCTTGATTTCCCATGGACCTGTGTAGCTTGAGGTGGCCAGAAAATCGATACTACATATATGTAAATGTACAGATTAAGAAAACTACTCAGTCTGTACATGCCTTTTTACACTTACTTTTCTCCCTTCCTGCCTCCTTTTGCCTTCTTCATCTTTCTTCTTTAGAAATGGAGCAGCCATCTTATTTGATGAGTCTGGAAGTAATTTTGCATGGCAGAACAATAGTGAAGATTCCCAAGTTCTTTAAGGGTAGCTCAAAGAGCTCTATCATGCCAACCTCAACTACTTCTGTTTTGGGACAAAAAGTAGATCTTAGAAAAATCTCTGTCTCTAAATTAAAAATTTTAGCAAGGGCTGAAGATGTACCTCAGTGTGAAGGTCCTGGGTCCAATCTCCAGTGCCGCATACACACAATGTATTTACCTAGTATAGTGATTCTTAACTGATTTCTCTCTCTCTCTCTCTCTCTCTCTCTCTCTCTCTCTCTCTCACACACACACACACACACACACACAATGACCCTTTTGCACTTTCTGTTTAACAAGAGAAGTAAGCAGTATGGCAGTTCCTCAAAAAGTTAAAAACAGAACTACTTATATGGTCCAGCAATCCCACTGCTGCATGTACATCCAAAATAAATGAGATCAGCGTGTTGAGAAGATATTTACACATTGTGTTCACTGAAGCACTGTTGTTAATACCCTAAATATGAAATTGACTGACGTGTTTATTAATGGATGAATGGATATAGAGAATATGATGTATACACACAATAATACTATTCAACCTTAAAAATTAAGTAAATTCTGTCACCCGTAACTAGGATGAACCTGGAGGGCATTATGCTAAGTGATAGAAGTCAGGCACAAAAAGACAACTACCGCATGGTCTTGCTTACATGTGGAGTATAAAAATAGTTGAACTCACAGAAGCAATGAGTAGAATGATGGTCACCAGTGGCTCAGAGAGAGGAAGGCAGATGTGGGGAAGTGTTGATCAAAGGATATAAAATTTTAATCAGAAGAATAAGATCAAGAGATCTATTGTATAGCATAGTGATTATAGTTAATAGCATTATATTGTTTATTGGAAATTAGCAGAGAGAAGATTTTAATTGTTCTTACCAATAAAGAAATGATATTTAAATATAGTAAAATGAGGTTGTGCATATATTTATAACCTTTGTTGATCCATTCTGAAATGTATATGCAGTTCAAAATTGCATATTGTACAAGCTGAATGTTCACAATTTTTGTCAAGTAAAAAAGGTCAATTAATAAAGTAAAAACTCAGGTAGAGGTAAAAGCGAAAAGTTATTGGCACTTTTTAAAACAATGCTTCTGTCCTATCCTGTGCCTCTTGTGGAACTTCAGGGTAGATGTGCCACCTGCCAGGCCTGCCTTATAAACGGGCTGTGTTGTTCCAAAGCATCCACCTCTGATACATGGTTAAGATGAATGACATCTCCTTACCTTTTACCCGCAGAGACCATGGTGTCATTCTCCAGTCTGAAAGGCCATTTGTAAAGCTCACAGGGTCACCTTTGCTATTAAAAAGGGAACAAAAATCAAAAGCAGGGCTCTTTCTCCAAGGAGAGATTGCAGCTTGGATGGTCTCTGAGCCTGCCATGATTCTGAACCACTTGCCAGGTGCAGAAGCTGGACAGCTGCTGGCACTGAGCCTGCGAGACACTCCTGAGTCTTGCTTTCCCTCTGAACAGTGTCTTTCTCTTTGCATCCTGCCTCGTACTCTGTATCTTGAGTAAGAGTTGGCAAGTCTCATACTGGTGTATGTGTGAGGGTAAGTGACAGGCTCAGGGATGGATTTTGCTCTATGAGCAGCTCATTTAAAAAAAGAGATAATGGGCCAGGGATTTAGCTCAGTGGTTCTGTCACCTGCCTTGCAAGGGAAAGGTCCCGAGTTCAGTCCCCCGTATCAAAAAAAAAAGAGAAGTTACGATTTGCTGTTTATGTAAGTAAGAAAATGGAGCACGAGCTAATAGTACTTTCTGAAGAGACGCCAGATTAAATTTAATATGTACATGAATTTGATGAAATATACAAACCAAAATGTAAATATTGGTTTCCTTCCAGATTTTTAAGACTAAAAATGGGAGGGGGGGATGAAAAGAAGACACTTTTTATATTTTTTATTTCTGGTGCTGGAAAACATCCTTACCACGTTGGAAGAATGTATATTTTTAAATATAGAATGTGTACATTTTAAAATTGATGGTCTTTAAAATTAAGAGTATGAACTTTTCTCTTGATAGAACGTGCCATGTAGCACATCACACATTTTGGAATATTATTTGTTCTGGTGAAAGTGATTCCATTTCTTAAAGAACCAGAAAAGATATTCATCTCCTTTTGTACATTGAGCACAATAAAAAATTCCCCTCATCCAATATACTTGACTATGATTCCTCTTTTGAGTCAAGACTACATTCATGTTGGAAATAATAACAGGAAATTTTGGATAATAATAAATATATTTTTATCCTATCTTCTTTGTAGAAAACTTTATAGCAATACACAAATAGCTTTTTGTTTGCAAAAATTAAGATGCAGGGAACATAGAAGAGATAAATTCAAGAAATTAGTAATTGGGATGAATCTTTTTAACTCTAAAAGGTAACAATACTGTAATCACTATTATCTTACTCTGTACCTGGTACATTATGGGTATTAACTCCTTTAGTAGTTGTAACAACATTATTATAATTGTAAGGAAAATGCTCTTGCTATCTCCATTTTACACAGGAGAGAATTTAGTCTGAAACAAATGTACCTCTGATCACACCACTGTGAGTAGTGCGTTGCTCAGAACTGAACATCAGGTAACTTGTGTCCTTAACTTAGTGGTATATTGGGTTGCTCCCGCCACCCCCCACACACACCACTCCAACATTCAGAGGCTTAAATGGTAGTGAATTCAGCTCACATTTGTGTAGGTCAGTAATTTGGGCTGGAGTCAGCCAGGTGGAGGAAGTGGGCAGGAGTACAAAGGGATCTGATGCAGAACTGAGGTTAGAAGCTCGGTTTCACACCTGGCAATCCAAGGGGACCTTGATTAGACCTTTGTCTAATCAAGCAGATATATTATACATGATCCTTAAGGGAAGAACCCTCATGTGGGCTTTGACCTCCTAGCAGGTGACACCTGAGGGCATCTGTAAAGAAAAGGGATAGGATCCAAGTGCTAAGGCACCACACACCGAGATGCATGGCATTTGCAGTAAACTCACTGAATGTATTTGTGCCACACTTAATGCTGGCGGGGCTAGATGCTGATTGAAAGCAACACAGGTGTGGCTTCTGAACTTTTTGTGTCATTGCATCTCAGAGAATACTAAATTAGTAAACTATTGTGCACTTATCACCTATGGTACCTGTCAGGCATGAGAAGGAAGGAATCATATAAATGAATTAGAGAAGGGTCTGTTTAGGTAAGTTGGCCAAGAAAGGCATTTTGGGAGAGCAGCACTTAGGCTGAAATCTGCAAAAATAAATAAAAAAGGAGACAATTTTGAGATTGAGGGGTGTATGTGTGTGTGTGTCTGTGTGTGTGTGTGTGCGCACATGTATGTTTTCTTTAAGAGCAAACAGGTACTATCTTAGTGCTGTTCTGTAGTGCAGGTAGTATATTTAGTGGAAAGGGAGCTAATAAATGGAAGTCTGCATGTTCAGATAAAGTAATATGACTCCTTAGTAGCTCTTCTCATTGGCTTAAATATTGCCTATGAAAGCTCATAACCATGGAAGCAATGCTACTCCAGCGCTGTGAAAGACATGGATAGGGTTCCCACAGTAGAAATCATATATGAACAGCAGGGTGGGGGTAGATTTAGCTTCTCACTTTGGTTTTCATATTTATTCACCATGTGTCCATGGCAAGGGCATTCTGCCAACCCAAAATTTAGTTTCCTAGGTCACAGTGATGACAATTCTGATTGCACGGTAAGTGCTATATGGGAAAGGAATCTGGAACCACTTCTGATCTCAGCTGGCTGAGATTCTGTGATTGATTAAACATGTCTGCCATGGCCTCCTAATTAGGTAGCAGTGTTGTCTATGTTGTCTATTTGCCATTCTCTGGTGACCCTTCTATTTCTCAGCATAGTATTTTATTTCTTTATTTTTTTTGGCTTTTACTGCTAATTGGAAAAATAATTTGTAGCTTTTTAGGTTTTTTTGGTGCTGAATTTTAAAAAATGTAGCAATAATTGAAAACAATCAAGGCAGGGAATAAATACATCGAAACAACACTCTGCACTTACTTCAAAGGGATCAAACAAAGCAAATTGTGCACAGGAGGGAAGTAGATTTACATTTCTCTCATTTGTGATATTATTAGTGTGATTAATATACAGAGACCAATATTTCTTGAAATTCATAATTTGCCCTATTGCTCTGTGAGCTTTGTGTTTCCCAGAATAATCATGCTGATCCATTTCCTTAAAAATGTATTGAGTGCCTAAGTGCTCATTTTGCTAGGGCAGTGACATAATTGGACACAGTGGGGAAACAGCAGAGAAGTGGCTTGTTTCCTGAGGAGAGCCGAATGTGGTGTGAGTCCTGGCCGGATGGAATGTCACGCCAGGAGGGATCTCATCTCCGCACCAGTGTCACTGAGCAGAATGCTGAAGGGCTATTTATGGAATTAGGGCTGGAGGACTGCAGCTAATTCTCCAAAGAATAGAGGGCTTCCCTGGATTATAAAATATGTGTTCTTTTTTATAACGAGGACCAAAAGAGAGTACAATGTTTCAGCATTTTTTTCCAACATGACACCTTTCTGAGGGTCCTGGTGATTTTACAGCTGATTTCGCCTTGGTGGAAGGCTGGTGTGTGTAATTGCTTCCATCCTGCCCCACCCTACTCCGTAAGGACCTTTGCCTTACCTTGGAGATGGGCTCTCTTACTGCTGGTGTCTAGAAAAGCATTCCTATAACGTTCGCAGTGAGGACAGGGGAGGAAGATCCTTGTCCTTCAGTTCAAACCTATTAAGGCTTCATGGTCTGCCTAGAATCAGCCGGCCTTTGCTTTTGTGTTTCCCTCACTCCTGTCCTTCCCCCTTTTTTCAAAATGATGGATTAATTTAGTGTCTTTGGGGTCTTGGTTACAGTTGCTTTCCCCTAGACTGATAAGGAACATTTTCAGTGAACCTGGTATGTGTTAGCAGTGCTGCTTTTGGAAGTGCCTGACTTCTGCCTATCCCATATGCTCACCCCATTGCTTCTTCCTGAGGACAATAACAGTGACTTTTACAGGGAGTTAGGCACCGAGGTGTGTTAATACGGGCAGAGTAGCCATGCTGTATAAACTAAGGGCCCACCGTCCCCTTTAAATTCTGTATCTGCAGCTCAGCCACACTTGGGGCCTGATAGAGCCAACCAAGGACAATCATGCTGTTCTGGAGCAGACGGTGGGTAAGATGGGTTAGGGTTAGGAAGTCCTCAAGAAAAAGGACTTCTGGACCTGCTTCAGAAAGTGACAAGAAGGACAGGATAAGGGTGTTTAAAGCAAAGGGGGTGTTTGAAGGTGGATTGGTGGCAGTGTCTTTTACTGTAATGAATTTTTTAAAGTTAAACATTCACTGTAGTTTTTTATTACCCCATGTAATGGCCTTAATCCAGTTCACCAAGGGAAGAACAGCTATGACCTCATCACTCATTAAGTCTCCTCTTCCTCCTTTCTGTTTGAGTATTAAGACTCAAGAGCCTTTGTGATATCCTTGTTTTACCCGGGTTAAATTATTTTAACTGCCCCCCCACACCCACACAATTTTTGCCCAATGTCACTTCCTTAGCAAAAATAAATTTCTTCTCTACTCTACATTTTAATTCCAAGTACTCCCTTTTTTTTTGGCATGTATTTATAATTCTTTGATTACCATCTTTCTTCCTTCCAGAATTCCAAGTTCCATGAAGGTAGCTATTTTTATTGCTCATTATTTATCCTCTTATCACTTAGCATGGTAGTATCTTAGAACTTGTAGCACTGAGAAATAGTTTTGAGTGACTAAACAAGGGATAGGAGAATATTGGACCAAGATATTAAGAGGAGGACTGGAGAAATGGGGTGGATTTGTGGAGCTGGGAGTTTCTATGTCTTGAAAAATCTTGAGAGTACCTTGAGTTGAGCTGGGTGGCTCAGTACATGGGTCATCATAAACTGCAGTGGAAATCCTTGAAGGCAGAGAATGTTGGAAAGGAATAGGACAAGAAACTACTGGATGAAGAATAGGTTCTGCATCTTTATATTGATCATGTTGCATGAATCTGTACATAGGATAAACTTCCACAGAAATACATACACACAAACATGCATACACACACAAGCGCACACACACAGTGGTCTGGATAAAATGTATAGGTTGCACCAGTACTGCTTTCCCAATTTGGATGTTGTACTTCATGCAGACAAGATGCTTCCATTGAGGAAAGCTGAGTAAATGGTATATAGAACTACTCAATCCTAATTTTGTAAATTATTGTGAGCCTGTAATTATTAAGCTTGCAGTATATGGAACACAATTTGCTCATACCTGCCCCTATCAATTTTGTGACTCAGTTCATGCCTTGAGGTCCTTCTTGGGCACCTTGTGTTTGATAGATTTCCCTCCGATTTAGGGTGGCTGCTATATATAATAGCTGCCTTCTTCCCATAATGCCCTGCTCCCCACCTAAAGCCACCCCAAGATGGATTCTCCCACCAAAGGACAACCTTCTTCTACCCAACATGCCCCTATTCCCACCAAAAGAGTAACCTAATACTTGCTCTCCTCCTAGCAGCTAGTGACATCACAGGCTCCTCCAGTCCCTAGCCACTACCTCACTCAACCCCACTCCAGCTCCTACAAGCCCCACCCCAGCTCCTATAAGAAGCGCTCCCTGTCCCTGCCATATTGGTTTTGTCTCTCCTTTATTCAGAGACAACCCTGCAGATCATCCCTGCAATAAAGGCTTGTTGTGGCCTGGTCTGATCTTGGTTTTTGGCTCTTTTTGCCTGACAGTGTTCTCACAATGCTGGTCTGTGCTGACCTTTACTGTCAGCCTTCTTCCTTTATCCCTCAGAAGTACCTGCTTCTCACAATGAATCACAGGGTACAACCCTTTCCTCTCACCCTATTAGCGCCATGAAAAGATGAAGCAGATAGGAATCCTCACACCTCCCCCCCACACACCTGTCTGTGTTCATGAGATGCCACACTGCACGTGAACAGAATGACATTGACTGCATCAGCAGGGAACGGGCAGCTGGTCACCTGGCCAGAGTCTCGCATGGACATCGGTATCCATTCAGTATTTTTAAAACAGGAAAAATTCTGTACCTTATTTTTCTAGTAAACAAGAACAGCATGTGATTTGTGTTGATCTCAGTGTGCCTCAGCGGTTAAAAGAACAGGTTCTGGAGTCAGCCCCGACTGACTGAGTTTAAATCTTAACACTACCACCTTGACCTTGGGAAATTCCTGAACCTTTACTTCTTCTTGGTCTCCTTGGTAAAACAGGACTGATAATATTACCTACCTCACTGATTAGTGAAAATTATCTAAGACAATGACTTGAATTGCTTATCATAATGCCCATGGTAGAGGAATGCTGTAGTAAATATTAACCTTTGTTACTATGTAATTTTTGTCAGGTGCCCATTGTGTTTTGTACACATCTGTTTTAAAAATTTGTCTATCATAACAAGTTTACTAGGTTGAGTATTCAGCCTTCAATGTATGGTCAA
This sequence comes from Heterocephalus glaber, assembly GCF_000247695.1. Next base: position 3,840,335 of record NW_004624824.1, read on the forward strand.
GGACATGGGGGCTCAGCTGAGATAAGCAATGTGTCTAAGGTGGGGTGCATGGCAGACTGCAGTACAGAGATTGCAACTCAGGTCTCCTTGACCTCAAACCTTTGTTGCTGATGACTACATTCTCTTCTATTCCTAAACAAAGACAGAAGATCAGGCCATTACAAATGGAAAAGGAATGACTTATCCAGAAAATTTCTCAACAAAATCAAATGTCTAAACAGTGCTTGGAATTTGCTTTTGTTCTGCCCGAGCCATAATAATGGTAGTCATTAAAATCTTACTGGCAAGGGTGTTTTTAGTATATATACATCTTTGCCCATAATTGGTTAAGTAGTCCCTCACTGTTATCTCTCTGAAACAGAAGGGTGTTGTCTTGAGAACTGAAATCTGTGAACTTTGGTTGGTAGACAATGAAGGACCTTCTCCTTCCCCTGGGAAGATGATCTGTGAGGTGCTGAGTGCCCCGAGCTCCAGATGGCCAGGTCGGGCTTATCCACCACTAGCTAGGTAACCTGGGGCATGTTGGTTCACCTCTCTGAAGCATACTTTCATGAGTTGTACAACCAGAAAAACATACTTTCCTTATTGTGTTATTGGGAATTGGAAATGTTTATAACGACCTTGTCCCGTAGGCTGTCGCAACCTATTGCTGCTACATTAATTGGGTTAGATTTGCATCCAAACTGTAGTATGGTAGGGCATCTTCTGATGACAGGTTTAACTTTCTAGAAAACTAAATGCACCCTTTTAGACCTCATTTTTCTGGTTTTCCCCTAATCCAAGAACTTCAGTCCCAATGCAAGCACCTAGCAGCACATCTTAATACAGTCTTTCCCTTCCTCCCAGATGCTAAAGGATTAGCATAGCAATTCATCTCCTAGGATGCTTCACAGCATGGTGAAAATCACCGAAAGATAACAAAAAAATGAGTTTTTATGATGCTTTGTTTTGATTGCTTCATATTCCAAATCCTATCCATAGCTTTCAAAACCCAGATGAAGGGTCCTTAAGCATATATTGTATTAGTGATTCTCACTCCTGGCTTTACGTTATCATCAGTTGAGGCAGGTATAAAGATTTATCAAAAACTTAGCTCCACTCTACAGCAAATAAATTAGAATGCCAGGAGTCTTATGCCCAGGCATCTTAATTTTTAAAAAACCTCCCAGTTGAGTGATTCTAATATGTAATCAGAGAGAAGATTCATTTAAGTCCCACCCACCCACACCCTCAGCTCTCCAGTACTGTGGCAACATCATCCCTGGTAACAGTAGGGGACTGGTTCAGGACCCCAGAACCTGCAGGTGCTATAGTCTCTTATGGAATGTTTGTTGCATATAACATACACAATATATGCTTACATTATCCTCAGATGACTTATAATACCTAAAACAGTATAAGTGCTATGTAAGTTATCATACTATATTGTTTAGGAGATAGAGTGGACCCCTGTCTTATGAACTCAATTCGTTCCTGAGGGCTGGTTGTAACTCATATTGGTCAATTGAAGGCTCAGGCTCCTCTACATATCCTTCAAAGTCTCTCTCCTGTATATAGGCAGATTTCAGTATCCTTAGAGAGACATTGGCTCAGAAGTTCTCAATTAACCCCACACAGAAAAAGATATTGTGGTGTTCCTTTCAGAACTCTTTAAGGGTTAAATCTGTGTCTGAGACCATCTGGAAACACAAGTGACTGACATTCAAGTCCTAACTCAAGACTTTGGTTGTAGGTTAAAACTAACATTCCAGTTGTAGCCCAAGTTGTTCATATGTCAGACCGGTCATAACTCAAGGGCCCACTATAGTACTTGGAAAAGCCTATACAAATATTTAAAATTTTTGATCTGAAGTTGGTTAAATCCATGGCTACAGAGCCCATAATATGGGGAGATGGCTGTATACAGTTTCACCTACCATATAACTTTTGTGGATTGGATCATTGAATTGATAAGATAGATAAGTACCTCTAGGGCATGAAATGATGACCATTTTGTGTTTTGTTTTCATGTTCATGTTGAATTGCCCATAGTAGACCTAAGGTTTTCCTTCTGGTTTGCGTCAGGATAATTTCTGTGGCCTGACACAGTGTATTAAGAAGTGAACACACTCATTGGATACTTGTCATCAGAATGAAAGAGTTATTCTGACTACCTGTCACATGACAGAAAAGTTTAGTTTTCCACCTGTTAGCAATAAATCATTCTTCTTCACCTACTCCTCAAAATTTTCTCTTTTTGCAAATTTGTACATTTTTCTACTTATACTAGAGTATATGCACGAGTGTTCTTCAAGGAAACAAATTGCCTCTGAGCCTGAGATAGATCCGAAACACATCTTAAAGTCACTGGTGGTGGCTGAGTATGGTGGCATGAGCATGTATCCTAGCACTATGGGAAACTGAAACAGGCGGCTTCCAAGTTTGAGCCCAGCTTTGTCAACTTAGTGACCCTAGCAAGACCTTGTCTCAAAAAGCAAAAGAAAGCTCATAATGTTAAGTGAAATAAATCAGACACACAAGCTTAAATAGCCATGGTTTCTCTTATACAAGAAACCCAAAATAAAAATAAAGGACAAAATAAAAGATAGATGATAGGAAGTAGGGAAAGGAGATCAAGAGATGAAGAGAAGCGGGAGAGGGGGACAAGGGGTAAAAAAAGGAATTGGGATGTGTTATGTACATGTTACAACTCCACATAAGGAATGGGAACATTATGAACTGCAAACGTAAACCAAAAGGCAAGGGGGTGGAGAGATGGTGGAGGGAGGGAAGGGGAAGTATTTGCCAAAAGACACTAAGATGCATTGTGTACATGTACCAATTTCCACATAGAATGGAAACATTGTGTACTACAGGTATGCACTAATAAAATAATGTTTTTAAAAGGGCGGTGGGGGGGTGTAGCTCTCTGTAAAAGCCCCAGAGTCAGTCTCCAGTATAGTGAGTGAATGAATGAATGAATGAGTTGATAAAGGCACTGGTGGCCTCACCCCTGAATGGGCTGTAGCTTTCTGCTAAGGGTGGCAAAAGCCATCTAAACTCTAGGTAAGCTCATGCCAGAAATAAATGTTAGTCTTCCTGTTGCCTGATGGTGCCCCAGGCCCTCACTCCATTGTAAAAGTTCAGTCATTCTTTGGCACAGGTTTCACACTTTTCATGATCTCATACTTTGCCCCTGGGTACAAACCTCTGCTAAAATTTCACCCCAGCTCTTCCCTTATGTCACCTTTGCTAGAACATATGCACCTCCTTCAGTCACTGTTGACTTCATTTGCTGTGACTTTTCCCCCTGTCATTGCGATGGGGAGAGAGTTCATAGCTCCAGGTGTCTTGGTATAGGGCACTCCTACCTCAGCCTCAGCTGACCATTTTCATTCCAGCAGATCAAACTGCCTCTGTCTCGATTCACCTGAGTTTTACAATCAGAAATATGCAAGAATTATGCAGTTTCCGTTTTCTGACATTATTTTCTCAGTTCCCTGTGACTTCCCGATATTAACTGTACTCAGTGACATCACATATTCTGCTCCTACCCACTCACCCTGGTGATTTTCCACATTCCAGTACTATAGGCCCTCTGATCACTTTCTCTGATCAATATTGTCCATTGGCATTGAGGCTTAGCGAGGTAAAAGTATGTACAGAATCATCAATAATGACTCCATTTGTCCTCTTGGAGAACAAAAACAAATCTTACTGGTCTTTGCATACAAACAATTAATGAAGAGAAGTCCCAGTACCCTGCCTTTACTGGAAGAGATAAAAGGAAATAAGCAAAATAAGAAAATCCCCATTCACACTAGGCACTGCCAGAATGTCCAGAGAAGCCAGGCCTATTTAAAACAAAATGCAAGCCAATAAACTTGGCTTATGGACCACTGGAGTGTTGCTTGTATAACTGTGCTGCCAACATGGGTGGTAGACTTTTAAAATGTAGATGATCAAACGTATTGTCATGACATTGAACATTCCATTACAAATACGCCCATGGTAGTTAATAAATTGTCAAAAATTATTTTGTCATAAAAATAAATTGTTATAAAATATTGCCATGAAAAGAAACCACAAACAGCTTTTAAAAACTCAGTCATGACCACTGTGGATTCTTTTGAAATAATTTCCTCCTAAGTAATGTCTAGGAGCAATATACAACTCTTAGATGGTAAAATCTACATTCTGGGCTCCTGAAGTGAACAATTTGTGAATTAGAATGCTCCCAAAGATGCAGAGTTAAATAGAGTTGCAACTACAGGGTGGCCATTACATTAAGTAATTTAATGAACACTGATACTGAGGAAATAAATCAAATGGAAACAATCAACACCAATCAAGGACACTGAGCATTTCAGGCCCTTAAAATGTATTAAATGAGTGTTTCAATCACAGTGGATACTTTTTCACCAGTTCTCTTAATCAGCTAGCATCATGCTCAGCAAAGTGGCCCACGCATGTAAACACAAGGATCTGAAGGAAGCCCAACCTCCCATTCCCTCATAAATTTTATTGGGAATGGAAATCCTGCTTGGGTTTTGCAGATAAGATAAATAAGACTGGATATATTCAGAGAGATCAGTGCAATTCAATGTTTTTTTAAAAAAGCATTACACCATATTTAGCATAAAGTTAAAAATATGTAAAAACTCCAAACACAGAATAAAAGTTGAAGTCTTATTCTTGGCAAATAATACACTTTTAGATGTGTTTTCTTATGTGTCTTTCCATAAAACTTTTATTCAAGTACAAGTCTTTTATGTACATTTTATTTTATATATTTAGTATATGTGTATGTATTGTATGCATCATATACAATTATCAGTCCTGTAAGACTGATACATAGAGTTAATTTATTCCAATAGGGACATGCTTAAACCCAGATATACATAAACTTAGTATTCTATGCCTTGCCATGGGTATTTAATAATATATGTATTATGGTGATCTTTCCATGTCAACCTGTGATATACATCAGTTGCATTCTGTGTAAGGTTTGCATAGTATTTTACTGCATAAGTCTATTACTATTTACATAACCACCCCCTTGTATAGCATTTAGATTATGTCCTGTTTGGAATATGAGAGATCCTTGAACATATACACATTAATACCTTATTACTTTACATTTATTATTTTATTGTATTATCACTTAATTTACGTACTGCTGTTGTATCTGTTTTCTAGATGATGAATGGAGGAACTGAGAAGTTAGTCCTTGGCCAGAATTCTCCCAGATAATAAACATGATACTCTTCCTTAATTTCAGATCTCTTTTTAATTTTCACCCTAAACTTTTAATCATTAGGATGAGGTTGGAGTTTTCAACAAATGTTAAAACTATTAGAGTTATAATGTAAGTGTAAACATTTCAGAAACAAGCACATCTAGGTGTATTGCAGAAGTAAGGATTGTTTTTATACAAAGCTGAGGATATTGTTTCAATCAAATGTGTGCAAGAATTACAAGAGTTAATACTAGTGATAACAGAAAATGAAAGAGAATAATCCTGTTCATGTAAGAATCTTATGACACTCTTATTAGTATCTTTTATTGGAAATATATATATATATGAAATATATTTATTGGAAAAATATAAATATATTACACATATTTGGAATAAATATATTTATTGGAAATATATATAAATATATATTTTATTGGAATATATACATATATATATATTCCTAGGAGAAATTCTTAGAAGAAAATATTAGGTGAGTTAGAAATACTCTTGTCCTTTCATTTCCACTCCTTACCTTCACATCTTTGAGAAGATTTTGTTCTTCGTACTTTGAAGGAACTTGAGCTGAACTGGAAGAAATAAAGGTATTTTGAATCTTAAAATTTGAAGTCGTTTTGGAGGTTTGGAAAGCTTACTTGAAGTTTTTTCAGACAAAGTTTGCTACAAGTGTATTTACTGTAAGGTCCCTGATGTTTAAGTTTAAGATCTACAACTGAATATCTTTGCGACCCCTCTCTTCTTCCCATCCTGTGTTTCCCAAAGAAGCCTCTGTTGAGTTGCCTGCCTAGCAGTCACCGCTCCTTCAAGCAGCCTTTGTGCCTCTTGTTTTAATCATAATCATATGGGGTTGGGAAGGCACCAACCTCATACTCGGATGTGGCAGAGATCCTAGACCTGACCAGCAGAGCATCAGAGATCTGACCTCTCTGAGTGGATGAGGGGGGAGAATCTGGTCCATGGCAGCAGAGACACACAGAGCAGAAACTGCTGTGGGACAGAGCACCTCCAGTTAGTGGTTATGAGTGGGTATCAGGAGCCTTTGAGCAGTTGTGGGCACCATGATGAAAGAGCCTGCCTAATGTGGGGACAGGTCAGAGCAAAGCAGACCCAGGTGACAGAGAGAGAACAGGTGTATATGGCATTGTACAGCTCCTATTTGAGGTGCATCTACCCCTAGGTATTTTAGTTACCTGAACCAGTAAATTTCTTCCGAGTTATATTTATTGTAATTTGACACAAAGAGAACTCTGATCAATACCATCTTCTCTCATATAGTTTGTAGTGCTTCCGTACATACACTCATTCTTACTGAAATGCCTGACGAACATTTTGACTTATTAATAGAAAATAAATAAAAAACCTGTTTCTTCTGGTCTACCTTCTGCCTCACTGTCAAAGTTTTCCCCTAAAATGCAGGTGGCATGATTATATCCCTCCTTCTATCAAAAATGTTAGTAGCCCACTCTTTTCTATAGAATGGAATCCTATATTTGTGTTTTGTTTGGTTGTGAAGGACTTTGGGCATCTGGTCAACCCAGCATTCAAGTCTTAGGACCCTTTTTTCCTCAAGCAGTCTTTGTCCTCTGCCGCCTGAGATGTGGCACAAATTTTTATAATGCCACACTTTTGATGTGCTGTTTCCTCCTTCAAGGAGTTTCTTTTCCTCCTAGTCCACCTTGGCACATTAGATTTGGTTTGGGCATAGTGAGTGCTGAGGATATTTTTTTTAAATCCTGGGGCCCTTAGTGCCTCTGACAGTATAGTATTTATTATATTTGATCAGACTCACTGATCAGTATTTCTTCCCCTTCTGCTTGTTTGAGGATTTCTTGGCAGTGACCATGTCTTCATCTCTGGATCCCTAGGATGCAGAACATTGGTGAATCATAGTGGAGGCTAATTTCTGCATGTGAATGAACTTACAAATAAATATATGATGGAATGAATAATGCACTGTTTACCCTCTGTTCCTTTTGTAAGTGATTCACATGGGTTCACGTATATAAACAGACATGATTGCTTTACTTTTTTTTCTATCTGTACTATCTTTCAGGTTTTCACTCCTGCAAAATACTTTCTCTCTCTCTTTTTTAATATCAGCCATGAAGATTCCTTTAATATAATCTGGCACTAAATACCCTACCAGAGACACTTTCCTTAAGGATATGGATAATGGCTTTTTATGGTTCTTTAACATTCTCTCTAAGGCTCTGTGTCTGCACCAATGATTTCACTCTTCCTTCATCTATTCATTGATTTTTATTAAGTACTTCATGGACTCCAGATCTTGGGCCAGGTCAAAACAGAGGAAAACAACTAAAGCATGCCTTCAGTCCCTGGGGTGCCATGATCTACAGCCCAACACTGTTCAGGTTTTATAGTTAGATATCTCTTTACTGAAGTACATAAACTAATGACAATCGTCATTTATTAATGAACTTCTATACGTAGAAGTACTTGAAGGTACTGTCTGATACTCTTGATGACTCTCTCAGCCACTCTCAGAAGTATTACAATCCTGACTTCATGAAGGAAGATACACAAGCTCAGAGAGCTGAAATAACAGGAGCAGGCACCCACAGGTACCTAGCAATGGAACTGACTTTTGCACCAATTTGTATTTGGACCCAGATCTACTTTCTACACTGTGCCTTTTCAGGCTCTTGTTTTCCTTTCACCAAGGTCTGCTTTTTGTTTTCTTGAGACAAAGAGAATTTCTTCCTCATTTCTTTGTTTATAATTTTGTATCTTCTCAATCCCATTCAAATTATTCCATTGACAAGATGCAGCTTACCCTCTCCCATCTCTTTTCTAACTCTTCTTACACTTAAATGTTATAGCTTTCCTAGAGATTCTATCTATATTTTTATTTGTGTATCTATATAATTAGAATTGTATTTTGACTGCAAGTAATAGAAACCTACTTCCCACTTGTTTAAACAGATGGAAGCAACAAAACTTAAATGACCATAGTATATATTTGATTGTGGATTTAGGAGTATCATTGCGGTAAGCTGCAGAGAAAAATGAATGACTGGAGAGAGGAGGAGGTCAAGCATTGGATCTGCAGGTGTTGTTAGAAGAGCTGATGGGTCACTGATACCTGGAGCTCTCTCCAGCTCTTGGTGATTTGTTGCTTTCTCCTGCTGAGCACAGGCTTTTTCCAAGTAGTGATGGAAGAGTGAGCAGGAAGATGCAACACTATATCATTTGTGCCTGTGGTCTCTCCTTTTTCCAAAGCAAGGGGCCATCTCCCTGCCAATTGTAGTAAAATGTTTCTGGGGAGAAGATACTCTAGTTGGCAGGTCCTAGAGTTCATCCTTCACTCCATCTTTGCTGGTGGGCAGAAGGTTGTGCTTATGACTGGCAAATCTTTGATAACACCCTGGCTTGGAGAAGTAATTGCCCTAATAAAAGAGGGGCAAATTCTATCAGAAGACAGAGAAAAGAAAAATATACCAGCAAGCAGAATATTAGATGCTGTGGTCAGCTACAGAAGGAAGAGTCTGGATCTATACTGGTGTAAATATGTAGGCAATATGTAGGGAACATTTATCCCCGTCTGTGTACTGATGCCTCAGTCTATGTCTCTTCTCTGGGAATCCTGTTCAGTCTCCATTACTATCCAGATATAAATGGCACACGATAGGGCCATTGTAACAATGAGGTACAATACTTGAAATTGTGACTATCTTTGAAAAATCAGAGAATGGCCTTCATTCTCTCATCCCTTAAGGTCTTTCCAGACATATGTTAGTCTTCCATGCTGAACAGATTGAGGAACAACAGCTAGTGGTCTAAACCCTGATCTGGAATCACATACTTTTCTAGTCCTGACTCTGCCAGTTGGTCCTCTGAGAGGTTTGGACCCATTGTATTGCCTGTCTGAGCTCATCTGTAAAATGTTTGACAAGCTGGACATCCTCCAAAAGGATTAGGAAGAGGTATTAAGCTCATGAGAAAGAGCAGTGTCAGTTTCATGGCTCTGGAGTAGTCATAGTAGTAGTCAAAACTGGTTGATTGAGTACTGAGATTATTCAGGTGTTATCCAAGCTTGTTGTGTGAAAGAGGTAAAAATAACCATGTGGGGTAGTCAGTGTGATTATCTCTGTGTTACAGATCAGTCCTACAACACAAAGAAGCAAAGATTCCTGCTGAAAGTGTTACAGCAAAGACTTAGCAAATCTTGGATTCAAAACCAGCTCCCAGCCAGCCTTTCACCACTACTAGTCAGTGTTGTATTATGGTACTTCTCAGATGTTAATTGTCTGTGTGTGTGTTTATGTGCTCAGGTACATAGGAAAGAGAGAGAGAGAGAGAGAGAGAGAGAGAGAGAGAGAGAGAAAGAGAAAGAGACCAGGGATAGTTTTCTTCTGTAACTTTGCCTTCTTTTTCTGGCTCTGCTCAGACCATCATGAACAGTAGCTCTCCTCCAAGATGGCAGAGTGGAACAGTACTAGTTAATGGCTCTGGGATGATTCCATATTGAGGGACATCTGTCCCTTTGTGCTCTGACATTGATGTTACTGTCAGTTGACAGTGAGCTTTATCATCGATCCCTTCAAGTACAAAAGGCCACTGTTTGGAGACTGTCATTAAAAGCAGCCTCTCTCTTTTAAAAAGCAATCTCTCCTTTATTCCATCACTAATAGGAGCCAGTGTACCAGAAGAGGCTGACCTTAAGTTGAGCCTGTTTAGTTAAAAAAAAGAGAGGAAACAGAATAGGTTATATTTTTAATGTATTTAAGATAGGAGGTGCAGAATTGGAATGGAACGAGGAGGTAGAAGGCAGGAAAGGAGAAAGCAAAGGTAGCCTTGGCTTTTCTTTACTTTTGGATAATGGGCATTTCTAGTTAAATCAACAGTCTGTTTCATGGCTTTTCTCTTGGAGATGTATATACTCATTGGATGAGGTTTTGGGCTGCCTAAAGATCTCTTTTAGCCATGGGACATGAGGCTAAATAGGGTTTATGTAGTCACAGCTGCTGAGACCAGTTGTGGGCAGAGCATGTTCTGAAGGTAGCAGGCAGGATGCTGATTATTGCAGGGAATCAAGGAAAGAGGCAAGGAGAAGATCCGAGAGGGATGCAGTGAGTGCAATTCCATTAAGCAAACTTCCTCAAGGATCTTGGGAAAAGTTACTTAAATGAAAATGAATGTATTAAAATACTTGATATTTAGAGGTGTTATAGCCAGGAACATGGGTTTTGTAATGGGGCTTCCCAGGCTCAAAGTCAACCTGTGTCATGCACAGCTCAAACAAAGCTCAAACATGCATGTTATCTACCTTCTTTCTGCTTGTCTTACATCCAAGGTCACACCTGTTAGCTGTGAAGATTGCACGTGGCCGCCCTCGAAGGAGCTTACAAATGCACCTGGCACAGAGGGAGGGCTTGGCCAGGAGTTGGAATTGTCATTTTTGTATTATGGGGTACTCTTCATATGCCAGCCCCTGGGGGTGCAGTGGTTAGTGAGAAAGTCAGTCACCTTTGTGAGCCTTACGCTCATAGACGAAAATAAGGTCACAAACAGAAGTTGATCTTGGTCTGTTTGGAGAGTGCCATGAGGGATGCTCACTGGGGATGAACCCCCTCCCACTGTGGTCCTTGACTTGAGGTTGCTGGAAATGGTCTCTTTAAGCAGGTGGCATTTGAGCGGAGACTGAATGAGTGTCCAGTTGTGGTCCTGGGATCACTGTGGAAGGGAATACAGGAGCACAGGTCCTGAGGGAAAGAAAACCAGAGGCACTGAAGGCACCATTGTGGCTTGGCCATGGTAAGCGGGCAAGAGGAGGCCTGAGTGGAGGGGAAAGAAGAGGCAGTGGTGGTCAGGCAGGGCTCCCAGGCCAAATAAAGATGTGATCTTCATCTTAGAGTAATTGGAACCCAACAGGAAGAAGTAATGTTGATTAGCTCAGTGAATGGTGGAGTCAGACTAGCCCCTCTCTGACAAGGGCTGGTTACCCAGCCATGTGTTCTTCCACCTTGTTCAACTTATTACACTAACCTTCCATTGTTATTTAGTTGTTTGTTTTTGCTAGGCTACAAGGACAAGCACTATATTTCTTCCTTTTCCTTCTTTGTATACTCCATTCTTATCTCAATGTCAAACCTTAGTAGGTGCTCAGTAGTTGTTGAACGAATACAAGCAGTACAGTGTTCATTACAATGTGTGATTTTACACGCCCATATTATTAGAAGATCAAAAAATCTACTTCATGAATAGAAAGGTTATTCCTTTCAAGCTTGAAGTGTTTTTGCAGAAAGGTGGGTTTCTAGATGATCTTTATGTCAAAGACAATGAGCCATGCTGTGGACCTTGGACAGGGCATGGGGGGTATGTGGCTGTGCACTGTACTTTCTGCAGAAAGATGTCCCCTTGGCTCCTTATGTGTGGTGTATCAACCAGGAGCCCTAGTTAATTTTCATGCAGGAGAAGCCTTTGAAACCCAGGCCTCTTTCATGGGCGGGGAAGATTTGAGAGGGGTCAACCCTGCTTAGATTGGTTCTCTGCACCAGTCGTGGGAGCCTGCTGGCTCTTCTCAGCATGGAGTGTGTTGCAGAGAGGAGATGAGCAGGAAACAGACCAGAGAACCAGGGCACTTCCCAGCTGGAATCAGGCCTGTCTTGTGTGGGTTCATTATTTTGTTGGAAATTAATCCCCAGAATGGCAGACTTGGTATATTTGAATGTGAACCAACAGAGCATTCCATGGGCAAGTGAAAGTGGTGTTTGGATTATCTACCCTGGTTCATCGTCCATGTCTCTGAACCCTGCCATTAGTGCATGTAATTGAACGATACCTGGTTTTGTGTTTTCACACCCAGTTTGATGTCTTTATGGCATGTGGAGATGGGGTGTGGACTGTGAGATGAAATGGGTCAGCTTGCTATCATTTACAGTGGCATTGGGATAGTTTGCAAACACCAGTCCCATGAATGAAACACCAAGTTCTGTAAATGGAACTATCCATGTCTTAACCACTGTGTTCATCCCTTAACTTTATTTCAATACTCACAACAATCCTACAACAATAACAATGATAATAGCACCATTTAGTGGCATTCAGGGCATGTCAGGTTTTGTTCCAAGGGCTGTACTATTAACTGATGAAATTTTGAAAATAATCCAAAAATCAGTAATTCCTGGCCTGGGAAATGAGTGTTGCATGGTCTAAGATCTTAATGATATCTTGATATAGAGGCATGTGGAGGCCCCACAGTGAAATGTGGGTATGTCTTGTCCTATTGTTATAGAAAGTTCAGAAAAGCTAAGTTACTTGCTGTGTGAGTCAGCTTTCCATTACTGTAATAAGTATCTGAAATAATCAATTTATAAAGCAGAAAAGTTTCTTTAGTCTCAACACTCTGGTAGGCTGAGGCAGGAGGATCAGCATGGGCAGCTTTTAACTTGGCGAGATTGTCTTCAAATAAAAATGTTAATAAAGGGCTGGAGATGTAGCTTAGTGTGAAGGCCTTGAGTTCAATCCCCAGTACCATAAAAGGGGAAAAAAAGGCTTCCTTTGGGTTTATTTTAGCTCACAGTATTGGAAGTTTCAGTCCATGCTTGGATCGGTGAACTCTGTTGCTTTGGGTCTGTGGTAGCGCATCATGGTGGAGCATGGGGCAGGGCAAAGCTGCTGACCCCGGCAGCTGGGAAGTGAAAGAAATAAAGGAAGGGACCTATTTCACAATTCCCTCCATAGATGTGTCCTAGCCCACCTTGCCCCCTCCACGGTCCCAAACCTGAAGCTTCCACAACTTCCCATCAGCACCAGGAATGTCCCAGGTATCACACCTTCCACAAACAAGCTTGAGGGCGACACTTCACATCCAAGCCACAGCACTTACTCTAGGTCACCCCGCAGGTGTGTGGTGAGGTCAGGGATTGAACTCAGGTCTTTCCATCTCCAGAGCCCTTTTTCTTTTAACTACGCCTTCTTAAAAAAAGCTAGATATTTATTATCACAGATAATACTACACACTCTGATAGAGAATGCATCTTTCAAATTTTCATTAGAGGGGAATTTTGCATTGAATTTCTGTCCCAGAGTAAGTATAAGGGGGACCTACTTGTTGATATTTCTGAGTGGGGAAGTCAGCCTGAAAAAATTCCAGCCCCCTACCCTGGCTGCAGTGTGCAGTGGCTCAGAAAACAGATCTGGATGGAAAACTTACAGTCTGCTCTCTATGTCATGCTAGTGTTATTATTATTATTATTATTATTTGTTTGGTTAAACTTCCATTCCTCCTGTACAGCCAGGAGCCAGAAGGACAAAAGTGGTTTTGTAAATTTGCAACAGATATCAAATAAGGTAAGTAAATAATTAGCATGCAGCGGCAAAATGAGATAGACTGGGAGATCTAAATTCTGCATAGGGAATTGGGAAACAGTCCCTGATAACAGCATTCCAAATGTGTCCCTGTTAGATGGGAGGGAGTGGAAAAGGTAGGCACCACCATCTCCACAGGTGATAATAGGATGGAGTAGTCAAGAGTAGCAATTTGTTGTGTGCATATCATGTGACAATTAGTAGGCTGGACCACTTTGATATATAAAGTAGCACTCACCATGACCCCATCAGAGTCAGGAGTGGTGTCACCTACCTGGAACCCCCCATTCTAGGAAGTTGAGGCTGGAGGATTGTATGGTCAAGCCTAACCTAGGCAACTTACAAAATTAGCAGGATCCTGTCTTAAAAAGTAAAATGGGCTGAGGATATAGCTCAGTTCAAAGGCCCTGGGTGCAGTCTCAGTACCATAAACCATACAACCACACACACACACACACTATCTAGTATATGTCAAAGCTGGGATTTGAACATAGGTCTCGTCTAACTCCAAATATCCTACAGGCCAGTCATTATTGGGCTATAATGGAAGGTTATTGTAGGCAATCTGGTTTCTTCTCCACCTCTCCTCACCAGCATCTGGCATCCCCACAGTAATCTCAGCCATCGTGGAGTACCACCCAATGTGAGACAGGTGCGGGCCTCACAAATGACATGCTTCAAGCCAGGGCAACTCACAGCCAACTTTCGAGTCGTGTAGTGCTATTGTTACATCCATGACTTAGAAGAGAAGACCAAAGCTTGTTTTCCAAAGATGCTTACATGGAGGTTTTGCCAGGACCCAAATCTGGCTTCTCTGAGTCCTTAAATTTGTTCCCTTAACCACATGCTATTTTGTGCTCCAGTCAAAGCTAGACAGATGACTGATGATGGATAGATAGGTTCATAGAGACAGAGAAACTCACACACATATGTCTGCATCCATATTTCTCTATATGTGTTTAGAATTCAAGACTATATGTTGTCTCTCTCTTTCTTCAGAGCCCCCTGACTGTGCCCTGCCTTTGAAGCCACAGGCTTAACTCCTTGCTTAGGCTGGTGTTCCTCTTCACAGCAGCCTTGTTACGGTAGCAGTTGAAATAAAACCAGAGAGTAATGCAGAGACTATAAATGGGTTATTTTTCTTCTCAACTCCGTGTAGGACAAAATTCTCATGAAGAAAAGGGAACAAAGGTTGCATGACAGACATTTACCAGGGGATGTTTACTCTGTCTGATATAGCCTGTGTGACATAGTGGAAAGAGAAACTCAGGATAAAAGAATTCCAAGTAGGAGTTTTAGGTTGTCTGGCTCCAAAAAGGTCCACCACCATCCTGTTCAGTGACAACACCATCATCAGTAGCATTTATTGAATGTTTACTCTGTATGCAAAGCTATTGCACATCCCCTTCCCTGGCCATGTAGCTCAAGATTCAGTGAGGATGGAGGGTTATACTCTTCAGATAAAACTTCCACCTAAATGAGTGAGATTTTATCAGGCAATCTAAATGACTGAGTGATTGCTTTTATCAAAATCATACAAGTATTCATTAAAAGTGAATATAAAGCCCTATGGTTGGAAGTAAGAGTGTTCTGCATCAGTAAAAGCTCTATGACATTAGATCCTTTCTTTTGAAAGATAGAGTGGTGGTGTGTACAGGTGTGGGCTTGGGAATTACTGGCAAGGCCACTATTCTGAGCTTCAGCCACTTTGCTCCCAGGAAGAGGGATTTTTCTTATTTGTGTAACACTCATAAACCCTAGACCTGTACTGTCCAGTCTCTGTAATAAACTCTGTTCATTGGAGTAGAGCAATAGAAAATGTTATAATAGTCTTTTGAAATCAAAATGATTTAAAACAATTTTCTCCTTTCTACTGAAAAGAAGATATATTAAAGGAAATTCATTTCATGTTCTTCAACGGTGCTTCACACATCCTATCTCCTTCACATCCTCTGGGATGTGCACAGTGCCACACATTTGCCGGCTATGCCTGTCTACCCCCACCCCACTGTCCTGCCGGGGCCCAATCTCCCTTCCCTTTATTCCCAGCTTGTAAGCCTTTGGCCTTACTCAGCAATCGTCAACATCGTCATCCTCCTTGTCCTCCTCCTCCTTCTCTTTCCATCCCTGTCATCCCTTTCTTTCCTGTCTTCCTCAAAGTTTAGCATATAATATGTCCAGGTACTGGTGTGACAGGTCAGCAGGCTGGGGAAGAGAGATAAGCAGAAGGGCAAATCTATTTATTCATCAGAGAGTTGGGTAGAGCCTGAAAATATTTCCATGTCAATACTTTTTTTGGTTGAAATCACCTCTGCATTGTAGCTCCTTGCTGTCAGAGGCACACAGTGAAGACCAAGCTTCAGCGGCTTCATTCCTAGTCCCAGAAAAACTGTTTGGCACCCGAGGTAGCAATACCAAAGTTCATTCTGGGCCACTGTCTCCAAGGTCCTGATACAGTAGGTAGGAAGTAGGAGATGGCTCATGTTTTGCTGGGTGCAGAGATGGAAGGGCAAAGTACATTAGAAGAATGGGAGAAATGCAAGGTAGCATGCACTGTTTCTCTGGTGAGAGCCGTGTGTTAGAAGAGTAAATAAAGGGTGACTTGGAGACCAGTGTCTCATTATACACATGGGTACAGCTGGGTGTCAGTAGGAGCAGTCACATCTACACCGAGGTCACCAGAGAAGAAAGCCTAGGGTCAACCTAAAAGGATGGATCAAATATGGCACCATGTAGGACGGCTAGTCCAGGAAGGGGAAATGGATGAACAAAAGGCCTGAGACAGGAGGAAGCAGGTAGAGTGAAACACTTGCCATTTGAAATCAGAGCGCTCACTCAGGGAGCTGTGGGACACAGAAGTGAATCAGAGAAGTTGGGGAGACAAGGTTGTGTGAATTTTGAAAACCAGCCCCAGGTTCCATACTGTATACCAGCTACAGCTGTGAATTTTGCAAAGTGGATAAGGCGATGTGATTGACACATGCTTAGGACAGGGCTTGGCAGCACTCGGGGCTGTATCCATTTTATGCCAGACAATTCTTTGTTTGGGACACTATTCTGTATGTTCTAGGATGCTCAGTAGTATCCCTGACACTGCTACTCATGAGATGCTAGTAGGGCCTTCTCATCTCCATTATGACAATCAAGAATGTCCCCAGATGTTGCCTCAAGTTACCTGGGAAGAGAGTCATCTGTTGCTGAGAATGTCTGGTCTAGGAAAGTACTGCTTACAGCAGTGTGCAGGGTGTGTAGAGGACCTACAGACCAGAAACAGGGAGATCCTCAGAAAACTCTAAAAATGCTGGACAGAGAAGTCATAAGGATGTGTGCATCCCAAATAAGACCCAGCACCTCACCTGCCAGGAGTAGATTTGATGGTGCAGAAGACTTGGTCAAGAAGCTTGAATCATGGGGGTATTTAGAATGAAGCACCTGGCTCCTTTTTGATGTGTTTTATGTTTTGAAGTCTATTAAGATGGCCCCTCAGTCAACAGAGTGGTAGGCTCCCTCTCAGCATGAATGTGAGCCAGATCTCTCTTTTCTCCATCTGTCTTTTAATTAAGATGGCATTGCAACATTTGATGTTGAGTGTCTGAATAAGATTCACACTGCCCTTCCCCTTGAGTCTTTTGTAGCATTTCACTTATTTTTAAAACTCCTTAGAATTGTACTTTTCTGTCTAGGTTCACTCAGTCCTGCACAGCCAGCTGGCCATTAAAGAAATTTAGAAAGAAAAATATGAAGCAACTGTGCTTCTGTTTGTATTGCATAATCAACCAAAATAGGCACAGAAGTGATTATACTTGAAGTTACAATGATAGAAAAGATGAAGTCATTCACCTTGACCCCATTTAAGACTATATCATTTACTTGATTTTATTGTCTGTCTAAAAAGCTACATTTTTTTCTTAAATGCAAGCATGTTTGGGGTCATGTGCCTTTGTGTGTATGTGGATCCACTGATTAATTTTATATTCTCTTTCCATATCAGTCTCTCAAAATCGCAACCCTACTCATGCTGCTCCTCTGCTCAGAAACCTCAGTGACTACTTATTGCTTATCATGTCAACTCCAAGGCACTTAGTGTGGCACTGAATATTTTCCATGGTCCCAACCCTCCTTTCCAATTGTATCTTCCCTTTTTCACTTTTCCTTTTCTTTTTGAAGTACTGTGGATTGATCCCAGCTTCACACTGAGCTACATATCCAGCCCTTTATTATTTTGAGACAAGGTCTCACTAAATCACCAAGTTATCCAGACTTGGCTTGAATTTGAAATTCTCCTGTCTCAGCCTCCCAGAGCACTGAGGTTACGGGTGTGCACCACCATGTCTGGTTTTATTTCACTTTTTAACCATGGAAAGATAATTTTTAAAATGTTTATAAGAAAAGGGGAAAAATGAAAGAATCAACAGGAGTCCAAGTCTGTCTATAGTATGGAATAGAAATGCATATACTTTCTTTTTTCACTTTCTGAATCAAAATTGTTACTGGCTTCTGACAAGGCATTCGGTATTTAATTTTACTATATCAGACAGATAGCTAGAGTTGCATATCCCAAATGTGTGTGTTTATGAATTTTTCATTAATTACTCTGCCTGAAATTGGATACAAGCCTAGTTTAGATGATCACCCATTGTTTAGTTATTCAGATTCCTATCCAGGTCACCTACTATTCAATTAAATCTATCATTATTCCTTTGCTCTTGCTTGCCTCATTTGCCAAATGCTTTGCTTGAGGTTTTCTCAATATCCATCCTTCCCTTTCCTTCCTTTTACAGAGCTCAGTAACTGGGCTCCTGAGAAGTTCAGCACAACTCACATCCACCTGAGACGTCCTGCTTTCTTGGCAAGTGGATTTAGATATATCCATGTGTCTCTATTTCCTGTCCCTTCTCTTAATTGAACTTGTGCAAGAACCAAGAAAAATATCTTTTTTCTTCTTTCCTTTTGCCAAGTCACTCTGCTTTCCTGATACACCTCTGAGTGTTTGCTTTCAGGGCACCTGGGATGGGGATGAGGGATGTAGTAGAGACAAAAGCACAATGAAACTGGTGATTTAAACCCACCTGATAAAAACAAGTCCATTTCCCCTTTCAAATCTCTGCACACAGTCATCTTAAAATGATTCCTTTATCTTGTCAAAAATGGCATTTTAGAGCTCAATTCTGGTAAACAGCCACCACCATAAATCTGTAGGATTTTGATCCTAGATACCCATTGCTTCTGCCAAAGTCTGTTGATCTGGGAGAGAGACACCCCGTTGAAATAATGCAGCATGCTCTGTGCAGCCTTCACTCCAGGACAATTGATGTACAGCCATGGGATTAAACATGCTTTCCTTTGTCATTGCTGCAGAGAGATGACTTTGGTTTATGGATGCTTGGGTTTATTGCTGCATGCCTCTCTCAGATGAGGACAAACAAGTATGATAACCCAGTGTCTTCATCTGATTCCAGATGACACATGAATGACCCCAAAATGTTACCACTAGATTTTTTAGATATTGTGGAAACCCTGGTCTCTGCTTTCTCCTTGCACTGGGGCTTGATTCATTCTTTCTGGAAATGTTCTCCTTGGAGGTCTTGCAGGCAGTGTAAGAGCCCTTTTCGCTTTTATATCAGGAACAATTCTGGTGTCATAATTCTTGGATTCAAATCATGTATATGTCAACTATTAGCCTTGTGACCCAGCAGAAGTCACATAATCCCTATGTGTACCGCATTCCTCACCTGTATAGTGAGGCTACTAAAGCAGGTTCATCACAGGGCTTTGTGGAGATTAAAAGGGAAAAGGCATGCAAAGTGCAAAATGCTTTTCACAATATTGGACACTGCATTGTAAATGGCAAATTGTTGCTGTCCTCATTGTTACCACATGAGTGGTTGGAAAACAGAAGCCTTCACAGAGGTTGGAAGACTTCTCGAGTCACACCATTCTAATCTGGACTGACATAAATCAGGATGGGATGGAATGCAGTGACCAGGGGGTCAGGGTAGTGTTGAGTGGAATAGAATAGCATGGGCAGCATGGACTGTCCTGGAAAGTAGTAGAAAACAGTGGAGGGGAATGGAGCAGGATATGGTGGCTAGGAGAAATCTGTTCACAGGCTTTAATTCAAAACCATAAAGAAAGAAACTATATTAAATATCTGTATTAAGAAGGCATGCATCCTTGGGGAAAATGAGACGATGTTGCTGAAAAGGCGAGCAGTGTTGATTCTCCCCCTGGACAAGAACGAAATATGTAGCTGCATATCTATTAGAATGAGGAGGAGTATCATCTGCTTAGAATGCTACCGTCAACGTGTGTAACTTGCAATGTGTCAAACATCGGCACTGCGGGGAGGACTTCTCTGGAATATACAACAGATCACATAGAAAAACATGAATTAGAGTCAGCGTCTGCATAGGTTTGTGGACAGAGGACGGGAGGGAGTTTAGTGTTCACATTCCCAGTGGATAAAGGAGAAATCAGCACTTGTTACTTTCCTACCAGAAAGCAGACAAAGCCTAGTGCATCTCCATTCTTTGTGTTGTTTTTACGGAAACCCATCTCTGGGTCCTAGTGTAGCTCTTTCCTTTCAGCTTTTTCCATCTTGAGGGAGGTTGTTTTTGCTGTGACTACCTGGCACCAAAATAGCAGGTCAGAGCAAATGCAGCTATTAAAGAGCTGGCCCTTCCCATATCACTCAGCTGTCAGAGGAGGAGCAAGATTGTTTTCGCGGATCCATGTGCCTGGTGAGAGTCATTCTGACTGCGGGGCAGGCAGGAACAGACAGCCCAGCGTTTTTCTGGGTCATCTACATCCTGGGAGTCAGGCCTCCGATTCCCAGCCATTCCATCTAGCTTTGCCAGTTTCATTTGTAGAAATGCCTGCATTAAATTTTTTCCTTGTCCATTGAATCATTGAGATGCAAGTGGCAGAAAAACCCAAGAAAGCAATGGCTTTAAAAAAGAAGTTGACTTTTGTCTTATATAAAGTAGAATCCAGAGATTAAAAGGGCAGGGCAGGTGGAGAGATTCCTCAATCTGCCTTCTGACAAGGCAGTGTACTGTATTAGCTTTACATTGCTGGGGCAAAATACACACCATTCATGCTTAAAAGAGGAAAGATTTATTCTAGTTCACCATTTCAGGGGCTCCAGTGCATGATCAACTGGCTCCAGGGCAGAAACATGGAGGCGGAAGGGTATAGTAGAGAAAAGGTTCTGGTCTCATGGCATCCAGGAGACAGAGAAAGAATGAAGGAGCCAGAGAGAGAGGAAGGGGCCAGGGATGAGAATACACCCTTCCAGGTCAGGCCCGCTGTGATCCTTCTCAACCAGGCCCCACCTCTTAATAACACATTCATTTAAGAAATCGTCAATGGATGAATTCATCCATGAGCTTAATGTCCTCCTGATCCTGTCACCTTCCTAAAGTGCCACTTCTGAGTGCATGAGCCTTTTGGATGACATGTCTTATACAAACAATATCTACCGCACTCATTGCTTGGTCTCTGCCTGTGTTTGCAAAACAAGAAGTTTGATCTTTGTATATCAGACCCTCATTCCAACAGGCAGGAAAGAGAATTGGGAAACTTAGATCCCACTTCCACTACTCAAGAGCACTTCCTACAAAGCACACATGCCAACTTCACTTACATTTCATTATCCAGATCTTAATCACCTGGCTACCCTACCAGCAAAGGAAGCTGGGGAGAGTGACATATAGCAGGGGGAGCCCTATTTTCTACTAAATTATTGAATTTTTCCCCTTGGAAATAGGGGAAATTTGGGGGGAACACCAACACTCTGCCTAATGCATATTAATGGAGATTGTGTTTACTGCAGCGAGATCTCATGGGACTTGGTTGGAAATACATGTTTGTGGTTATTTTACTGACAACTATTGTGACATTTTTTTCCTTTCACCCCTTCTATTAGACTTGGGTTAGCTCAGGTTCTGGGAATCATGAGAGCAAAGTGCTAAAGGCTATGATTTCTTTATTATCTCAGGTTTCAGTGGAAAGAATAAGAAGCCTAATGATATCATTTTTCAGTTTTCCTTGCATCCATAACATTCCTTCATCAAACAAAGCATTCCTTTTAAGAGCAGTGGGAAGCTGAGCAGGCTAGCGTGGCACCCTCATGAAAATTACAGATGTAGGTAAACACTATTAAGGAAATAAATGAGATGGCACCACTCCGAGGTATTATGTACAGGAGGGAGCCTGCTTTGGCACTGGAGAAGGCAGAGAGGGGTGCATTAAGCAGTAGACAGCTGACCCTCTCAGGGTCCCAGGAAATAAGCCACAGGCTGGAGCACTAGTTAGCCCTGAACCTGAGACAGGAAAAGTCTGGCATATTCAAGAGAACTTGAAGTCAGCATGCCTGTACCCTCAGGGTGGAAGGAGGGGGCTCTTATAAAGAAGAGGCCCCAGGACTGCAGCATTGCAGTGGCAAACTTTCCATAGCAACAGGGATAATCCCAGCTCTCTAGGAGCCTGAGGCAGGAGGATTGTAAATTCCAGCCAAGCCTAGGCATTTTAGTGACTTAGTGAGACTCTGTCTCAGAATAAAAATAGAAAAAGGGTTAGGGAATGTAGCTCAGTGTGAAGGTCCTGGGTTCAATCTGCAGTAACAGGAAGAGAAGGAAGGAAGGGAGGGAGGGGAAAAGGAGGGGGATAAGGAAGGTAAGAAGGAGAAGGGAAGGGAGGGAACGGGGAGAGAGGGGAGGGACAGGAAGAAAAGGGAAGGGAAGGGAAGAGAGAGAAGGAAAGAAAGAAATCCGTTCACCTACAAGTCCTTGGTCACCTTAGAGTTTTCTAGAATAATTCTAGCCTGGAGTGTTCGTGCTAAAATTGTGAATGCCGCTGGAGTGGTAAGCAGAGTGCTCTTGTTTTTATACAAAGGGATAAAGAAATAGGCTTTGATAATGGCATTGGGTTGGGGGGAAATTAACAAAATATGTGGAGGTACATTTCTGAAATTGCTTGATTTGGACTGAGCAGAGTAGCCTCCGGTTAGGAGACCATTTTTCTTCATTTTCCTTTTCCCAATCTGTCCTCCACTGTGACTGATGTGGCATATCTTTGTGCTCAATTTAATATGAATGAGTCTTTCTCTCTCTCCTTCCTTCCCTCCCTCTCCTCCCTCTCCTCTCTCCCCCTCCCCCTCCCCCTCCCTTGCCTCTGCCTCTCCCTCTGCCTCTCTGCCTCTCTCTCCCTCATTGGAGCTTGGGAGTATCTGCTAGTATCTGCTCACTTCCTTGTTGGCACGTTAATCATTCCATTTGTTTTTGTCATTTGGAGAATTTCCTCTTTGTTTATAAATTTGTCATTATCTCTCACAAAAGAGCCCTGGCTGGTTTGGTAAATATCTTGACATCATCACATTGAAATTGCCACTCCATCTGTGATATAGATGCTTCCTCCCTAAATGCCATTCCAAAGGAGAAAGTTGGAACAGAAAGGCCTGGCGCCAGTCATCACCAGCAACACCCTCTATTACAGGATTAATGGGGATTAAATTTGCTTAAACCGTACAGTGAGCCAGCTCTTTATTGTAGGTTGGGAAGAAATGGAGGAAAAGGAAAAAGTGTAAAAGGAAAGAGAAGAAGAAGGAGGAGGAGTGGAAGGAAGGAGGGGGAGGAAAGAGGAGAGAAGCAGGAAGAGGGGAAAGGATTTCCATTGGCTCAGTCACTCCCAAATTTTCTTTACATTAATTCCATGGGGTAGACACGTGGATTTCGTTGTAGCTGAGGCATTGCTCTCTGATTTAATGTTGAAATTTACAGTTCCCCATCTTGCGCATTTGCCCACCCATTGTTTTGGGTTGTCTTCTCATAAAAGGCTTTATGTTTTTGGCTTTTCAGAGTTCTGCTGGCGAACCTTTGTGGATCACTCCTTGAATGTCAGTTTTCCCAGTTCTTATCTGCTGGGAGGTTACTCCATACTCACTCTATCCCTCTGTGGCAGCAGGTTAGCTTGCCCTTCTCCCAGCACTGCCGCCCTGTGTAGAAACTTAATGACCACTCCCAGGGTCATTAAGGTGGTAGTTATCCTTAACTGGTCATTGGGTCAGTCTATTCTTTTGTTGAAAACCCATCACCTTGTCTTAAAATGTTTAAAATCTCTGATGGCCCACAGGATGCTGAGTGATTCCTCCATTCATCCCCTGCTCAGATCACTCTGGCCATGTGGTTCTGCTCTGTACTCCTCAGGCACTCCATGCTCTCTTCCTCCCCAGGACCTTTGCACATGCTGTCCCTGCTGCTAGAGTGCTCAATCCCTGTCCCCTTCTACCTCTAAAGTAACTGGGGTTACTGTATCAGCCTCATGCCCTGGCAGAACCTCAGCTCCCCTCTGGCAGCCTGTACTAGTGTTGTTGTTGTTATACCAGAATTTTAATTATTTGATTAGTTTACTTATTTAATTTCTGACTCACCAAGGGACCTAGTTTCTCTTATCACTCACTCCTCAGGACGTAGCTTACTTGCTAACAGGTAGTAAGTACTCAATGAATATTGGTTCAATAATTGAATAAAAGAACCTGGAGCTGTGTGGGTAGAGATCATCTCTGATAAGGATTGGTCTTCCACTTCTGACCTTGGGCCACCTCTCACTGCACATCACCCTTACTCAGAGATTGCAAGGAAATTACAGGCTGATGGTCCCAAGACATCTTGGGTTTTTTTTCTTTCTTTCTACAAATCATTCAACAACCACAAATGGAGCAGTTACTTGGAGCCATGTTCTGGATGTTAGGCACCAGGAATTCTAGGTCATTTGCATATACAGATGTGTGTTCAGTTACCTTCTTGTCTTTTCCATTGTCTCATTTGTCATTGCCTTGTGAATAGCTCACCCCACTGAGTACCGGAAGGGGAGGGATCAGTTTTAAATACCCGTGTAAAGATCTGGAGCTCCTTGTAATCTGTGTTTTCCAGGCCTTTCTGTGTGGGGTGCATGTGTGGAGCCCCACAGAGGCTTTGGTGCCCCCTGGTGAAACAGGAACTCTGTCCACTCCCTTCTGGGCTCTTCCATGTCAGCCTCATTTCACTGACCCCACTCTTGGGCATTGTCCAGAAGCCCTTTGTCTTTCCCTCTTTCTCCTACATAGTCTGCTTGCCCCTCTCTCCCCCTCTCCCTGTGCTGTGAATATTCTGCCTTCTTAGAGCACTCCTATCACTGTCTTTCACTCCCAGCCCTTGCTCCCATTGGCGGTCCGTGGTGTATCTACCTGTCCTGGTACAACACAATGCACTCTTCCCCTGTGCTGTTTCTCACTGCCATGGAACTTTTCACTCCTTAACTTTAAAAATCAGGAATGGCTGGGCATCTTGGTCTAAGTCAGGGAGACAAGGGCAAAGGGAGGGGTGTTCCTTCTGGGTAGAAACTTTCAGAGTTAGCAAGTGACTCATTTCATTCTCTGTCTCTCTGCTGAGAGATCAGAAAGTTACATCTCTATCAACCTGGTCCCTCCAGAGAAGGTGACAGTATAGAGCCAGGATACACCCAAGTCAGAAATGACCCTTTGTTATGTCAGGTGCTGAGATCATGGGGCCATTTGTTATTGTACCATTACCTGGCCCATCCTGCCTGAAACTGGGTGTTATCTCCAGAAGCTTCCTGAGACTTTCTAAGGTTGGATGAATTACTTTTCTCTTGTGTTTTCCTTCCATTCCCTCATAACTCTCATATCTTATACCATGTCATGAAGTTTGTCTCCTGCATTAGACTGCAACTTCTGTGCAGGCAGAAAGTTTGTTAGGTTCACTTCTGAATGCCCCATGCTCAGCAAAGTGCCCAGCCTGTGCTAGGGACTCAATAACTAGCAGATGAAGCCAGGCACAGTGGCACATGCCTGGAATCCCTGGAATCACTCTGGGAGGCTAAGGCAGGAGGATTGAAAGTTTGAGCCCAGCTTGAGACCCAAGGAGACCCTGAGTCAAAATTTTTAAAAGGTGATGGTGGTAGAGATGTAGCTCAGTGTGAAAGTTCAAAGGCCTTGGGTTAATCCCTGGTACCATCAAATAAATAAGTGGATAGAGAGCTAGATGACAGCTGATGAAGGAAAGTAAATGAACGGGTGCTGTGAAATCGACTTCTCCACTTTTTCATGAACATTTCAGGTGGATGGGGTCTAGTGAGAATAGTCTACATCCAGGCTGATGGTGTGCTGTTAGAAGATTGTACCAAATGCCACAGAGAAGGTAGACCCCTCCTTGGTGAGACTGAACCAGTTGTTCACAGCACACCCTGAGCAGGACCCGGTCAGGAAACCAAAGGGAGAGCAAAATGTGGGGTGATGATAAAAAGAAATGTCACTGGAGTGTATGGGCAGCAAAACAAAGAACTATCGCCTACATGCATTTGATTCACAAAGCAAACTCTGACAAGGTGGTGTCATGTTTTTTAGGCCAGTAAATTGAACCTGGGCTTTTTGGTGATTTGTTGAAACTATTAGCTATCCACTTCTAATAAACTCCATCTCTGTGGCTCCCTGTGTGACTCTGCTCTGCCATCCCTTCTGGACTTGAGGGGTTGGATGGGCTGTACCTCTTTTAACAAAGGCTAAGAGAATCAGAATGTGAAACCTCACTTGAAACCTTCTGTGATTTTTTTTTTTTTTTTTTGGTTAATGTAGTGGCAGTCTTGTTTATAGCACAGAAACCAAAGTCTCAAACAGTAGACTTCATTTTTCACCCTAAGTTTTTCTGAAGCTCTGAGTGGAGGAATGAAAAACCCTAAAGGCCATGATACTTTAGTCTTAGAGAAAGTGGAATAGATTCATACTTTAAAGAAACAGACAAACACCAGGTCATTTTTTTCCTCTTCTTAAGACAGAACAGATGGAGTCCAGTGAAGTGGCTTAGATCTACCAGGTGGGACAGCCAAGTGTGTGGCTCCTCCAAGGATGCATAGGTGGCACTGACAGGTCAGATGGACTTTGTGTGCAAAGAACAGTGAGCAGCGTAGACTTAAATGGGCTATTACCTTTTTATATTTATCCCAAACTGTTAAAGTCAGCATTAAAATTTGACCTTTTCCCTGCTAACCCATTTGAAGTAATTAACCCCTGTGTCTTGAAACACAAGGAAGCTATGACTTTGTTATTAAATTCTCATAAAGAGCCTATTAATATTAAAATTGCTTCCCTCTTGGGCTGAGTGTATTAATGGCCTTGCACTAGGTAAACACAAACCTTCCATGAAGGGTTTTAAAATGCCTGAGCAGAGGACAGGGTGTGTTGCTGGTGCTGCTTTCTCAGTAACCGAACACTGTGTCTTTTGTGACAGTTTCTTCTGTTTGTTCAGATGTTTCCATTTTAAGGATGTGCCTCTAGATTTACACCTGTTTGGGAAGGAACTCGTTTTGCTGGTAGCTGTTACAGAGCAGGTTGAATAAAGAAGAAAACCTACAATGATCCCTTCATGTATTGCCCCAATCCTTACCTTCCGTAATCCCTCACAGCTCCTGTCTTGAGGGGAGCATGGCTTATGATTATTCTTTTAGATGGATCCAAGTTAGCTATGCATTCCAGGTGAAATGTGACGCTTAAAAATGAAGATGCACACATTTCATTATTAGAAGTCCTGGGTCAGAATTGAGAGAGATGAGACACTCCTGAATGTACAGTGTGAGTTAAATTCTCTAAGGTTTACTATAGTAAACTCAATCCTTAAGAATATGCACCAAACAGTTACTATATGTCAGCTACATTCTGGGCCTTGGGATACAAAGAAAAACGAGGGAGCCCAACCAGGTGCTTGTACTTAGGGATCTTACAGTTCACTGTAAAAACACACAGCAAATGAGTATAAAAATAAATAATTGAACATAGTTGTAAGTGGACTTCTGGGAAAATGTAGTAGATGCAGTTTTCCCTGTTCCTTTTATTGAAAACAAGTAAGATCCCTAAATATAAATATAGAGATTCAAATAGCTGAGTAAACCTCCTACAGGATTAACTCAAAGAAATCTACACCAAGTCACATGATAGTCAAACTTCTGAAAACTGAAAGAAAATAATCTTGGAAGTAGAAAATAGGGGCTCCCCTACTTTTAAGGGAAAAGTCAATTGAAAAGAGAACTTGGGACCAGGATTTACCTCAGTGGTTTTGCTGCCTGCTGCGCAAGCGCAAGGACCTAGTTTGATCCCTGGCACCAAAAACAACAACAACAACAACAACAACAACAAAAAACAAAACGAAAAGAGAACTGATAGCTCATCAGAAGTCATGGACATATGGAGGAAGTAGCAGGGTATTTTTCAAGCACTGAAAGAAATTACTTCCCAACTCAGAATTCTATATTCAGCAAAAATATTCTTCAGAAATGAAGGAAAAATCATCTTTCTCAGATGAAGAAAATCCAAAAGAATTAGCTACAGGCAGACCTATGTTTAAAAAGATGGCTAAAACAAGTTTTCTAAAGAGAAAAAAAATGGGAAAAGGACTCATAGGACATACAAAGGGGGGAAATCTCAAATAGGTATAAGTATAATTAACTTTTCTAATCTAGTGTTTTGAAAATTGTTATTTACGCATAAGAACAATCATAGGACAGATGAGGTTCAAAATATATGTAGAAGAATTATTTAATGTGATTCTATTGTAAATGAAAAAGTAAAGGAGCAAAATGGGAGATAAGACTTCTGCATGTCATTCAAACTGCTAAAATAAAATCACAAATATATTGTTAAAAGCTGTGTATGTATAATGTAATACTGAAAGAAGAGCTTTAAAGAATCTATGAAATGAAATGAGATTCATTCTAAATAACATCAGCAAATTAAATTTAATTATAAAAATATTCAAGTAACCCAGGGAAAGACAGAGAAGCTAAATGGAGAAACAAAAAGAAAAAAAGTAAATAAAATGGCAATGTTAAGCATTAGTGTAGAAATAAGTATGTTGACTGTCAGTGGCCTATCAATTATATCAGACCATTAGAGTGGATTAATGTACATGACACAGCAATATGTACTTGACAAGAAACTCCTTTTAAATGTAGTCATGTAGGCTGATTGAAAGTAAAAGTATACAAAAAGATATATTATGCAAACACTAATCAAAATAAAGCAACAGTAGCTATATTAGTATCAGATGAAGATGTAAGAACAAATACAATTACTAAAAACAGAGAGACAGCATTTAATGGTAAAAATGTCAGTGCAACAAGAAAAATAGGAATCCCAACTATGCCTGTACCAAATACAGAGCAACAAAATAGGTAAAGCAAAAACATTGTAGAATTAAATAGAGAAATATAAGGTATGATCAAAAATATTGCATTAAATAAAATTTTGAAAATGTGTTATAATAAAAGACACATTGCCATTAATTTATGTTAAAATACACTCCCTTGCTTCAAACATATTTATCCCATTCTTCTTGTCACAGTCTGAGTCTTCTTTTATGACTATTTTTTCCAGATGTGATAAAAAGTATGGTGAACTGCTGCTGCCCACTGCCACCCAATAGAAAGGTATGCTCATAAAACGTTACAGTGTGTCCTCATCAACTTTATTCACTAATCTGGCACTATGGGACTACTGGTTCTTTCCCAAAGTCAAAGTGACTATGAAAGATAAACATTTTGAATTGGTTCAGGACATTAACCCAATGAAAGGAAAGATACTGACAAAAGAAAGACTTCACAACTGCTTGTGAAGAATGTGCCAAGAATGATGGCTGAGGTACCTTCCAAGTAAGTGAAAATATTTTGAAGAGGATTAATAGAATATGTCCTTTACTCTAATAAATTTGTTATTAAACATTAACTGTATCTTGATTGTACTTCATAAAAAGATACACAATTATAGGTGGAAACTGATCACCACTTTATTAGCAATTAATAGAAAAACTGGACTGAAAACCAGCAATGATAATGAAGAGCACAGCCATCATTAATCAGCAAGATCTAAAGGACATCACAGAACATTTCCATAAACAACAGCACGATACCTATTTTTTAAATTCTCCATGGGACATACAGCCATATAGGTCATATCCTGCACCATAAAGCAAACTTCAAGAAATGTAATATAATTGAAATTGTGCATAATATGTTCTCTGGCCATAAAGGAATCAAACTAGAAATTGATAACACTTGAAAACTAAGAAGCAGATTTTTTTAAAGAATCCAGCTATTAAAGAGAAATTCACCAGGGAAACAAGAAAGTACATTGAACTCAATGAAAGTGAAAATACAACATCAAAATTTGTGGGATACAGCTCAAGTAGTGATGAGAGGGACATTTATAGCAATAAATGACTATTAGATAAAAGGAAAAGCATCAAATAAATAGTCTAAGTTCCTACCTTAAAATCTAGAAAATGAATAGCAAAATTGACTCAGAACAAACAAGGAAGTTATAATAAAAGTAGAAATGAATAAATTTGAAAGTAATAAAATATTAGATAAATAAAAAGAAAATCTGTTTCTAAATTTTTAAAAAAAATTTAACAAAACTCTACCCAAACTGGTAAAACAAGAAGATACAAATGATCAATATTCATAATGAAGATAGGATATTATTACACACTGCTGATATCAAAGGGATAATTAGACAATGCCACATGCATGTGACAGCTTAGATGCAATGAACCCCTTCCTTGCAAAATAAACATGGTCATAATTCATTCTACATAAAATAATTAATTTGAATACACCTATGTATAATAAGAATATTGACTTTCTATATTAAACATTCCTAAAATGTAAGTCTCCAGACCCAGAAAATTCTACCAAATGCTTAAAGAATTTATATGAATTCTAGACAACCTTTATCCAGAAGAGAAGGGAGCAATTTCCAATTATTTTATAGAGCTAATATTACTCTGATGATAAAGCCAGACAAAAATAGTACAGAAAAGTAAAGAATAGAAAAGAGAGGAAAATAATCTTTAGATTGATATTGTGTTTACACTGTAGTATGTAATATATATATTTTGAATATGAGAAGATTTAGCAACTAAAATTCAGCAATGTATGAAAAAACTTTACAAACACAATGAGTGTATTCCAAGGATGCAATTCAAAATTCACCGTTAAATCCATACCTACCCTATCAACAGGCTGAAGAGAAATATCAGTCACTTGATCATACACTTACATTGACAAGATCAAGTAATTGATGAATAACTATTCCGGACAAAAGCTACTAGAAAAGTAGAATAGAGGGGATTCAAGTTGATAAACATGACTACAAAAACCTACAATTAACATACAGATACCAAAATTTAAAATACAGTGCCATTTACTATGACTCAAAAAATACTTCAGTGAAAATTTAACAAAAGAGAGCTTTTAGACTGAAAGGCACAAAATTGTGTTTTAAAATATTTTAGGGGAAACTTTACACAGCTATAGATTTGGAGGAAACTTCCACAAGCCGTGTGTCTGATAAAGGACCAATATACCAGAGGAGATGGAGAGCTTCCGAAACTCAGCAACAGCAACAAATATCAAACAACCCAATTATAAAAAAGCATGAATCATGCAAATTGCATGAAGGAAAGTTTCACTGAAGAGTGTCTACAGTGGAAAATAAGCATATGAAAAGATATTTAACATATTAAGCATTACAGAAATGAAATTAAAATTCAAGTGTGATATTAGTTCACACCTACCAGAATGGTTAAAATTAAAAATAGTAGCAGCAGCAGCACTGGCAAAGATGTGGACAATTTGGATTATTCATCCATTATAGGAAGGAACATCAAAAGGTGAAGTCCCATAGCTACTTTAGTAGATAGTTTGGCAGATTCTTTAAAAACTAAACATGCAACTATTATATAACCTAGTTATTATCTTCCTGGGTATTTCTTCCAGAAGACCAAGAGCTTATGTTCTCATGAAACCTGTTCATTAATGTTTATAGCAGTTTTATTCATTATATCCAGAAACTGTTTTTCAGAAAGTGAAGGGTTAGACAAGCTGTGTTGCCTCCGCACCATGGAATACTACTCTACAGTAAAAGGGAAAAATGAACTGTTGACATACACAACAGCCTGGATGGATCTCCAGAGAAGCAGGCTGAGTAAAAAAGTCTGGTCTCAAAGAATCACATATCCTCTGATTAAATGAATATAAAGGTCCAGAAATGGCAGGAGTAGCGGAAATAGCGAACATATTAGTCATATGCCAAGGATTAAAGGTGGATTAGGAGCAATATAGAGTTGGGTGTAGACATGAAGAATCTTTCTGTTGATGGGAATGAGCTGCTCCTCACCTGTATTGAGGGTACAGTAGTGTAATGTCCTGACATTGTGCTACTTAAATACCCAGAATCTCTCTGTTATTTCTTACAACTTCATGAACATCTAGAAGGATCTCCAAAGGGTTCATTTAATAAGAACACTTATCAAGTTAAAAAGAAATAAGTGCTACAAAGGGAATGGATGATAGAAGACAATTTGTCCTACCTAGATAGGCTGCCAGAGGAAGTCTTTTAGAGAAGGGGACAGTTTAATTGATCCGTGAGTGACAAGAAGGAGCTAGGTATGGAGAGTAGAAAACTGTTTCTCCAGACAGATAGAGAGACATTGTGCTGTGAATGCTGTAATTGGACACACTTCCTGTGGTTTGGAGGATACCAGTGAAATATTCAAACTTGCCTTCACAGTGTGCCCCACACAAGTCACAATCCGGAGGGTTGTACTATATGGGCACTCTCCTCCCAGTGTAAAGCAATTTGAGTGTACTTGCATATGAACAGTGATTGAGAAATATGGTGAATGCTTAAGTTTAGAAAAGCTTTATGTCATTAATCCCCCTCAGAATACTTTCCTTCTCTTAGAACACACTCATCCCTCCTTCAGGGATTTGATGGCATTAATAGCAGTGTCTTTTACTATAATAATTTTTTAAAAATGTAAACATTCACCATAAATTTGGATCTTCTTTGTATCTGCATCCACAGGATGGTTGCAGACAGGCTCCAAGTGTTGCAGAGTGAACATTTTCAGCCAACACACACCTACAGAGCATTTTCTGTAGTACCAACTGCAGGTACCTCCATGGTGCCTTGCTGCTCCAGAACTTTGTCACATGCATCAGTGACTTCATTTGACTCTCATGGCTGCTCTGCAGGACAGGGTTTAATTTAACACCTTTATTTCCACTTTTTTTTCAAAGACATGAACACTAAAATCAAGTTAAGTGATGTGTTTAAGTGTGTTTGATATGGTAGATTTAGGATCTAAGTCTAGTACCTATGATTCTAAAGTCCATAATTATTTCCATGGTGCTCTAGCATTGCACTATACTATTATTTGTTATGATAATGGGAAGGGCATAGAAAAATTTTTTAAAACATTGCTTTTGAAGAATGAACAATTTATTAAGGTGATATAATTGGCATAGAAGATATTAGCAATAAATAGAAGGTATTTATTTTTCCTGCCAATGAATATGAGAAAGCTAATAGAGAAGAAAAATATTAATAATCTTCACTTTTATTTCAAACCATTTCATCAGCATAATTTTTAAAATAATCTTTATTCTCCCACTCCTGACTTGTTTTTTATGGTAAGCCAGGATGGGTTTCTGTATATCCAACGGCTTTAATTAACATCAATGCAGGTAGTACAGACTTTTGATTCCTATAAATTTACAATATATTTTAATTTTACAGATAGCGGATTTTCTTATTGTTGGAAGTGGTTGTGAAAGCTTTTTTAAACTATTTTTTTCTTTTAAACATCACTTTTCATACATGCAGTCTCATGTTTATTGTAGCATTGTTCACACTAGGAGATTTATGGAATCAGCCAAGATGTCCATCAGTGGGTGAATGGATAAGGAAAATGTGGTGTAGATGCCTAATGGAATATTATTCATCCATAAAAAAGAATGCAATCCTGTCATTTGCAGCAACATGGAAGGAAATGGAGGTCATGATATTCAGTGAAATAAACCACACACAGGAAGACAAACATCACACATTCTTATTCATTTGTTGACAAAAATTGATCTCATTGAAGGTAATAGTGATCACTGAGAACTAACTGGCAGGAAGGAGGCAGGGAAGGAAATAAGTTAGATAGGGCACTGAGGGAACCAAGGAGCACCAAGATCCAGTTAAAGAGGAGGAATTAGTTTAGTTTTCTGTAGCACAGTAGGGTAACTATGAGTTATAAAAACCTGTAATGTATTTCAAAATAAGCAGAAGAATATGAAATTATTAACACATAAAATGATTAAACTTTCAAGCAATGGAAGTGCTTATTATCCTTATGTGATCATGTGTCAAGCTATCATAATGTATTCCTTAAAGATGTACAAGTATTATCTCATCAAAAAATAATAACCACAAAAAAAAAGCATCTCTCATTAGATGAATAACTGTTTATGTGCAGAGAACAAAAATAGAGGCAGGAAGAGATAACCTCACGTGGTAGGGAGTAAGAATGTAACAGTTTTCAGAAGCAAGTTTGGAATCCTTTCAGTTAAACAGGTCAAGTGTGTGGAACATCACAGAATAGGCTGTTAGATCCTCCCACTATGGGGCATGTGTTCATTGGCTAATAAATATGTGTTGGATGAGAGAGTGCCCCGTGCAGTGATTGGACAAGTAGATGTCATTCTTTTGGCTTATCACCTCTGTTCCTTGCAGGAATAAAAACTCCACAAAGGTAAGGTGTGCTTGTCTCATTTCATGCTTTCTATTCTGCTCTTCAAAGTCTTTGACATATGACAGGTACTCAGTAACCATCAGTTAAATGAATTTAATTTAAATAAACCTACCTTTCCAGCAGGATTGGGGAAAAGACTTCTCTGGCTGAGTGTATGCTCTAATGTTAACAGGGCCTGGGTTATCACTTTGTGAAACAGAATAATCCTGTCTCAGTGGGACTATATTACATGTAACAGCTTCCACTGAGTCAGAAAGTAGTCAAAGTTTGTAATACTTTGTACATAGTGTCATTGAAAACCAATGTTCAGAAATCCATAGAGACTCATTGGATTTTGAATGTTGTATATGACAATTTGTGTCCCTTGCCATTTAGTGTGGGAAATAAGGAAGAGAGGTGGCCAACTGAGACCCATGAGAGAGATGTACATAATCCAGATTGAGACTGGGATTATTTCAGCAATTTGTGACTTGCCTGGATTGAATTAGCTGTCCTGCTGCAAAGCCCTTGAAGAAATCGGGATACTATCCTCTAAGCTGTCTTTCATGGTTCACTTTTGCTTGGCCAGAAATGTAATTTCAAGTCATCACTGGATAGGAGATGATGTTCAGCTGCCTCCCTGAGCTGAACGAATTAAAATTTGAAGTTCTCTTAGTCAGTAAGTGGGTAGGAGTTCATTGGATATAGCCCATTAGTCACTTAATTTTTGTGCTGTATAAATGGGACATCTCTTTGCCACTTTGCATGAAAGGACTTTATGGAAAACCATAAAGAAGGGCAATAAATTTGCAGGCATGTTTTTTGTGACCACACTGGCCCTTTAGCTCTGTCCCCTTTTGAGGAGGGATTCATTGCAGGCAATTTCCCACCATGATGCCAGGGAGTGAGTGTGTTCCTTAAAATCCTTCTTGTTAAGAATGATTCCCTGGATTCCTCCAAGCTCATTTCCCTCTCTAATCTAGCAAAACTATGGGATGCAGCAAAAAGTAAAGGTCCAACCTGAGCAGAGATTTCCTTAATTACATCATGTGGAAATCTCCATCATTTCCCATCATAATAAATTGCTCTTGAGTTCAGTAAGTCTAACTAGAGCCCCAAAGCGGAAAAGTGGCAGTAATACCCTCATCTGTGAATTCTCTTTGAAGCTTGTTCTTATTAGCTAGGGTAATAAATAAAAATTTTATTTTACTCTTTTTAAAATTAAATTTATTTTTAATTGATAGAAAAAACATTAAAATGAGGTAGCATGTCATATGTAAATCCATACATTACATGATGCATAAAGTTAAACAAATCTATCTTGTCAAACATTTATTTCACCATAGTAACATAATTAAAATCCTTCTTCTAGCTTTCTTAAAAATTAATTTTATTGGTACATTTAAGGTATACAATATAATGACATTCATCACTGGAAATTTGCAACTTTACATAATCCATCTTGGTTCTTATATTTTCCCTATTCCCCTGCCCTCCCTTCAACCCCTCCACCCCTCCCTATCTACAAAGACTTTGTTTCCATTTTTTCATTTTCTCATATTAATTCCACTCCCTTCTTTTTTCCCCTACCCCTCCAACTTCCCCTTCCCCTTTGCCCCTTTTCTTCCTATTTCACATTATCTAGCTTTTTGAAACGTACAATGCATTATTATTATTTATAGTTACTCTCTGTGCAATAGTATATCTTACTCCTCCCTAACTATAACTTAGTACCTGTTAATCTTTCTCCGTCTCCCTTCCCCCACTCTCCCTGCCCCAGGTAACCAACTTCTATGAGATAAACTTGTTTTCTAGTGTCCACATTTAAGTGAGATCTTGCTGTACTTATCTTTGTGTGCCTGCTTATTTTTAGGATGTAACAAGGTTACACTGCGCACTTTTCCCCTCATAATCCTTTACCCATAATTTAAAATATAAAGAAATAGTACATATAACTCAGAGCAGAGTAGGTAGAAATTATTTGAGTTGTATGGGAAAGAACGGGAACAAAATGGAATATAGACATTTTCCAAGGAGAGGTTAATGGCACTGTAAGGTTCATAAAAACTCAATAAACTACTCCTGACGTTAAGTTTTAAATTATAGGTGATGGTAACTTAGGGTTTTTTTAAAAAAAATTTTATCACCATGAAGGTTGAAATATGTCTAACCCTTGTGTGAATTTGAATCAAGGTTAGTGTTCTGTTTGCCATTTCTTTGGACTGAAACTTCATTAGACATTTTCTTAGTGCAGAATTAATTGATCTTGGGGGGAGGGGTGATAGATCATTGGAGGTGAAGCCAAATTGATTTTTATACCACCTCTCACTTGTTTCAATCTTAGTGGAATTAACTCTATTAGGTTCTGGGAGTGTTTATGGGTATTATAAAACATTTACATCTTAATGTATTAAGGCACCTGAGTACTTTTTAGCCATTATTAAGGGAATTATATTAGGACTAGCCTGCTTATCAATCTCTGGGTCTGGCACCTAGCTAAGGAAATAACTGTTTTATCCTCATTAAATCCATAAATAGAACTTTATTAACTAGCCCACGCCAAGTGCCAAGGCTGGTGGTGGAAACCCTTTCTGCCTTGGAGGAAACTAGATTCCTGAGCATCACAAGATAAATAATCAAGTCTTTGAAAATTTCTGAAAAGCTTTCTCTGCAGAAAAGAACCGCATCACCTTGGAGTTCAAAAATACTGTAGGCGATATAGGTTCCATGAAAACTTTAAACAATTGAGATTGAGGGATTTAATCCCTTTGATGTACTTCTGAAATTTCCAGTAAATGCAAATCTGATTCTCCATTGGCACTGAAGCAGGAATACTGGGAGTGCCATATGGAAGATTATTAGGAGAAAGAGATAGATAAACAAAATATTAACCATTTACTATGCTATAGATTTGATCTTCGGTGAAGTTCTTGATGTTGGGTTTTGGTTTTATGTGAATTTTCTTTTGCTATCAAAATTTGTTCTAATCGGCTTAGAGAAAACCTGGCTGAAAGATTATAAACAAAAGATAATGATAAATTGTAATGTTCCTACTTGGCTGCGATCTGGGGAGAATGGAAGAGAGATTCATAATAGCTTGGTCTAGGTTAGTTTTTTTTTTTTTTAATGATCTGGAAGGGAAAGTAAATTGCATGCTAATGAAATTTGCAGACAGTATTAAATTGGAAGGTGTTGCAAGCAGGAGTGTGGACAGAAGACATTACACAAACCTTCCCTAAGCAGGATAGAAATATGGACAAAAAGGATTAAAATGCAATTAAACTTAGAAGAGACATGCTATTACATTTTGGGAGGTGGGAGAGGAGGGTAAAATGAATCCTGGAGTGGAACTGATGGGGAAAGTCAGAGGGGAAAATATGGACCAGAGGTAGGAAAGATGCGACAATATTGTGTGAGGGTATTATTGTGGCATCTTCTTTCTCAAAGACCATGTCTTGTTCCATGGCCTCAGTGAGATGAGCTATAGTCTCCTGGAATATATCAGTCCTCCTTTCTCACCACTTCTGGGACTGCCTCTCTGCTGCTCTCCACTTTTTTTTGTTTGTTTGTTCTTTCGTATCTATCAGCTCACCCACCCCTTGTCTGTAGCATCTGGTACCTTTAGTAGGAGAAAGATGGAGACAGATTGGAAAAAAATTGGCAATGGAGAGTGAAACAGACTAGGGGAAGGGAAGATTTGATTTATGAGGAGAGATTAAAGGAGTCATATTTGCATCACTTTCCGGAGCAGTGTCCAAAGGAGGACATCAGTGCCCAGGCACTTAGGTGATGTAGACAAGAAGGTGACCATGACATTATGTAGCCCCACAAGCAGAGGTGCAGCCAGAAGTAATTAAGATAGGGAAATTATGTAATCAAAATTCATTGCGGGAGAAAATTGAGGGTTGGAAACGTGCTGGTCTATGTGTCTTTGCTCTCAGTTCCTAAACCAGACATTTCTGCAGGGCTCTTACTGCATTGGACACACGTTCACATGTGAGCAAGAAACCCCCAGAGCAGATCCACCTATTCAGTGTGAGGCTATTTCTTTTTCCTTGGAGTTTTTTGTTTGTTTGTTTTTTGTTTTTGTATACCATGAAGGTGTTCGGTCCAACCTCTAAAAGCGGATCTGCATGTCAGTAGTCCATTGACACAAAAAATACAGGAAAGAAAGGGGTTGACATCTAGTGAACAGGTGATGGGGATGTTAGTAATAAGATATAAATTATATTAATCTTAAACTACTTCCTTTAAAAGAGAACTTTGTTCTGTGCCAAAGGCTGGATGAGTGCATTCAAGTAATTATCCAACCGGGTCACCACAATAAGCCGGAGGGGTGGTGCTGTCATTACAGATAGGGAAAATGAATCTCAGAGAGGCTGTGTACATTGGCCAATGCCTTTGAGCATGGAAGGGGATTTTGCCATTGGACTTTAGTGTCTTTGCCTTTCAATAACATGTCATGCTGATGAATCAGTAATTTAGAAAATTGCTGCATGTCAGGGGAGAAATAGCTTCACTGAAGGTGTAGGATTTGAAGTGCTTCATTCTAGAACTCATGGCAGGGCAGGAAGTTGAGGACCTAATAGAGACACTGTGGGGATTTTGTATTGTTTTGCATGACAGTGTTGAGAGTAACAAATACTGGTAGCAGTGTTGGTGGAACCCACAGTATTCATCAGAGCAGCAGTTAAATTTTCAGAGTGTCCCCAGAGGTCCATGAATGATATTGATGCTTTTGGTACACTTTTCATTGAATCGTCATAGAAATAAATGTGAAGGTGATTAAATGGAGTGCCCATGATATCACTGTCACTATATACCCTGCTCGAATTTGAACCCAGGACATTTGACCAGGCCACCTTTCCTCTTGTCTGACTTGAATAGAGAGACAGTAGAAGGAAATCAGGCTCTAAGGGACAGAAAAGGGAAGATATTACAAAGGTGTTAACACACAAAACAAAGAGGTGTCCTCTATGAAGTGGCAAGTTATTAACTGCTTCTGTGTAGAGGGAGAACATTATCCATACGTACTGAGACAGAAAAGTTCCAAATTCAAGGTATCACCTCTAAGTTTTAATTTTTGGAGAAGCTATCTTTATCTAAATTCACAAGTATTGATGAGTTCTTGGGAACAATCCCAGATTGTGCACAGACCAGCAAGCCTGATGTCTGAGATGGTTGGACATGTTGTAATTGAAAAGATGAAAGATTTAGGGAAAATTTTAACAAGGTAATTTTTGTCTCCTTTTCTGATCAGAGAGTTTGACATCTGGCTGTGATTTTAGGGGCTTCCCTCCCCCTTTCTTCATGCCCTTTCTCTTAAGAGATATTTAAACAATCTGCCCAATTCTCATAGCCTGGAAGTCCTCAGAACCAATAAGCTTTGCATAACAACAAGGCCCAACACTTTATTATTTGCCTAATACTTCATTAAGAAGTTTTCATATATTAACTCCTTTGACCCATCCTTAACTATTAATCTAACTTCCCTTCTTAGGTAAAGTACTAGTACCCTCAATTCACAGTTAACTCATGTTTCAGGAAATTAGGAAGTTGTTGTGTATTGTCACACTATTACAAAGTGACCAAGCCAGTATTCCAACTTCTATCTGTCTCACTGGAAAATCTGCACACTGAGTTATTATTGTACCCTGGAGGGAAAAGGTGAAATTGTCTATTTATTGTGTTTTATCTCAGTTCTTCTCAAGCAGATTTTCAATTAGACTAGAGATATCAACAATCAGAAGTCCATTTTCTTGGTTTGGTTGCAGTGGCTAAACTTCAAATAGTACACATAAGGTATGACTCAGCATCAAACACATGACAAACAAAAGAAAATCCCTCTGAAAGCCATCTAACTAGAAAGATTCATTCACTTCATAAACATAGCACTCATTCATCTCTATGACTCTGTGTGCCATTAATGTAGCAGTGGCAGAGAGACACAGTGACACACAGAGATCTTTCGGTATAGTGAAAACATCCATACCAGTACCTACTCTATTATTTTGCAATCTTCTAATTAGAAGTTGCATATCTCTTGCAGGCCCTCTGTGATTTGACAGTGAGTGGCAGAGATATGGCCAAATTACTTCAGGTGGCATTTTTAATTTATTTCTATACCAAGGTTGTCTAATGAGAACCCATCTTTGTTCCTGAAGTTGTTCAAATGTACAGAGAAAGACAAAGGGAAGGCTTTCCAAGTACATGGCTGCAGTACAGAAAGGCACTTCTTGTACTGATCTTGGTGGGGTGTACAGGGTTCTGGGATTTATGGAGGGAGAGAGCTTTCCATGTGTGACTTGTCTTTAATGTCATTCTCTAAAGAGCACTGACTCTGAACTAAACTCACACAGCATTGTCAGTGCCCAAATGGTGGTTGGTAATCATTTTGCCCCATTATTCATATTATCTACTTAGCAGCTAGAAAACATAATTCCTCTTGCAATTTTTATCTCTTTTCATTCTTTAGCTTTGCTAATGGCACTGAAATTAACAAGTTCACTAGATCTTTTTGCTTTTATGCCATCAGGACAGCTCTGGGGGTAGTTCAGAAATCAATTTTCAATCAGTTCACACCTGTACCTAAAGCAAATACCAATGATGCTTGCTGGTAGACTGCCAATATTTGGAAGAGTTGTGGTGCTAATAAGGCCCTAGCATATACCATCTACATAAATGAAGCATGCCATTCAGAGCCAGCCTTGAAGAAGTTGGCTCTCAGAGCAGCAGGTGGTATGCAACAGAGAAAAAAACGCATGTTTCCATTCATTGAATGCCATCGTTTCCACCCGTATGCCTAAGGAAGAAGCACAACAAGAGTGGTTCATAGCTTTTAACAGGGTACTCCTGTTTTTCTGGAGTCAGGACAAGCCAGGCATGATTGCAAAAGGTGGTGATGTCCTTGGTTTCTTTCCTGCTGCCTTGTAAAGCAGAGGAGTGGTTCAGTCATGGTGTAGACTGTCCCTGACCTTGGAGGCTTTGCTGGAAAGGGAAATTATTTTTCCTGATCAGTCATTGGTATTGAGTTAAGTGGCATTTATGCTGAGTTGACTTAGAGGTGTTGGGACTCTGAACCACATTATATATGATTTTATGAGAATACATTTCTTCATTAAAGGTTTACTAACTGCATTTTGTGAAATGGCATTAAAACAAATACACTTCCAAATGGCTAGCATGTTTATTATCCTCTTGCCTGACGCAGAAAACCCCTGGGCCTAAGTGGAAAGTATAGAAATGAGAGCTGAAAAGAAACATTCAAAATTAGACAGTTTTGGCCTGAGGTAGGAAAGTGCACCTCAGAAATGTTTGTGTTACCCTATAGTTTTTTTCTCTATTTATACAAAGGAGCCAAAAAAGGGAAAATTAAAAATAATGATTAAAATATTTAAAAAGCTGTCACAGTGGTACTCAGGGAAGTGGTCGTACCAAATTGCAAGTTTGAAATACTAGATTTAGGTCAAGCATCATTAATCTGAAAATGTAAAATCCAAAATTCTCCGAAATCAGGAGCATTTTGAATGCCAAAATGCTGCCACAGGTAAAAACTTCCACACATAATCTCATGTGATGAGCCACAGTCAAGTTCTGAATACACTAAAAATATTGTGTAACATTTTCTTCAGGCTCTAAGCATAAGTTGTTTATGAAACATAAATAAATTTTGTGTTTGGACTCAGGTCCCATTCCCAAGATATCTTGTTATGTATATGCAAATGTTTCAAGATCCAAAAGAAATCTGAAATCCAAAACACTTTGGTCTCCGGCATTTTGAGTAAGGTATGCAAGCAAAGTAGGAAATAAATTCTGCACCAGGTACCATGACAAAGGCATTTGATAAGAAATAGGAGAAGAACCACAGAATGGCTCTAAGAAGTCTAAGACCATTTCTAGCAGTATGAACATGCACAGTCTGTGAGCTGGATAAAAAGGCTAGGGACCACTTATTCTGTACAGTTAAGGTCAGACTTTATACTGACAGTGTATTTCTCTGTTTATGGGAGCCAAGAACCCAGAAATTGTACGTGCTCTGTATCCAGCTAAAGAC
This sequence comes from Heterocephalus glaber, assembly GCF_000247695.1. The sequence continues at coordinate 3,882,561 of NW_004624824.1, forward strand.
TTTCATCTTCCAAATACCTCTCAGGTGCATCGCTGATGGCTAATTCTCTGCAAAATGAGAGACGATGGTGGTTCTTTCCCTCACACATTCTCAAAGGCATAATACCTCTGCTTTTCCCTCTGGTGAGAGGTTTGCTTTTTAGGATGTAAATGACCATCACCTTGGCTTGGATCTCTTCCCTGCTTTTCCTGTCCCTGAGTACTAGCTCACCAATCTTTGTATATCCTGCAGTCTTCATGGCCAAGAATAGAAGATAGTATTTGTTAGTAACATCAGAGGAGACTGATTCTAGGTAGACTCCTTTTTCCTACAATACTCTTGGTAGATGCTGTTGCTGCCCTGGAGACATTAAATCGAACCAGGAAGCATCGTATTTGCATGGATGGCCCATTAACCCAATATGCTACCTAAAGAGGACCACAACAATAAATCATCAGTCACATAATTAAATAAATTGAAGCTTCTTGTCCAAAAGTGGGATAACACACAGTCGGTGAAGCATTATTTATTTCGAGCCAAGTTAATATTGTTAAAGTAAACATGAAGGCAGGTGAATATGCTGCATCAAAATAATAATTACACTCCACCTCGGCACTAATGATAAATGATCATGTATGGGTTTCATTCCAGAGGAAATGCTGAAATACACTACAAAGCAATGCTCAGAATAATTCCAGAGAGCTCTTGAGGCTCTGCAGGAGGGCTCCACTGACATCAAAGTTCTGGTGCCCACTTTTCATCTCCAGCATTGGTTTCTTGTCTTCTTTGAAAGGCTCCCACTGCCAAGACTCCTTGTGTCTTTAAATGTATCATTAAAGATACATTCCCAGTCAGTGACAAATGTAGTCCCAATAACTTGGGAAAAGTTCAGAAATCTTGACTCAGATGTGTGAGAACTTTTAAAATTACAACATTTGTGTGAAGCCAACACTGGCTCCTACTGCTGTTTACCTTGGATGAGTTTCTTAAAGTGTTTGAGCCTCCTTTTCCTTCTTAATGTATTGAAGATATTAGTGCCTGTCTTGCAAGATTGTTGTAAGGATGAGACACAATACTTTACTACAGTTAGAATTTGGTAGTCTTCTAGTGAGCATTGTAGTTATTATGATAAAAAACCTATAGTTGTTAATAATTTAAAGTTTTGAGAGTTCTAGGGCACAGGAAGTCATCTCCTTAATGAATGATATTTTTACTCATATTATCACATACCTGACTTCTCTGTATCCACCATGCATTTTGAGCAGGCAATTATTATAGTATGAGTAATTTCCATTACAGCCCTTTCGTTTACCTGCTGAGAAGCATCTAGGGCTACCCAAAGAGGAAATGTGACTACTAACCTTGGGCATCAGGGACAGTACTGGCTCACTGAGCTACAGGGACTTCCTCTGGAACATTACCCTATAGGTGACAAATACATCTGATGCCTTGAATCCAGGAGGCCATCATCCAAGAAAAGTCAAACTGGAGGAATATGATTGTTGACTTCTCTGTCTCTTAGCATGAGAATCAGAGTTCTATGAGAATAACCACTATATCTTACTATTCATGGAAACATTTGCTCAGTAGCCAATGATAGTGCTGGAAGCAGGGTTGACTTGAAGGATATATTTGAACGAATCAGTCAGGAATGAAAACAAGCAGCCTCAAACTCAAATGTGGACACAGATCTGTGCATTTAAAAATGATAAGGTAACAGTGGTAAAGTCCATGGTAATGACAAAGAATACACATCATACACGAGGGCATTCGCAGCTTTTTGATCATTACCAGTGACAGCCACCAAACAATATATTTGTATGTGGATTCCACCTCTAAGAATGAATTCAGTGAATTTACTGCTATCAGATTAAAGTGGAGGGTTAAGGGAACAAAGTGACTAATCAGTATTTAAAATGGCCAACCAGTGCCACCAAAAATAGTCATGGTGTTGCTTGCTCTATCTCATCCATCTGTTCAGGCTTAAAATTATACTGGTTGTATTTTCAGTAAAAACAAACATGCTAACAGTCCTATATTACAATTTGTGTATGTGAATATGTTTTTCATTAAATTAGCCAATGGATGTGTTTTGAGCACCTGCTGCATGTCAGATATGGTGCTAGATATTAGGGCCGCAATGACAAATACCATGGCAGTCACAGAGTTGTGGAGGCATCTAGCATCATCTTCATAACTACTAATGTGGGGGCTACCTCATACACAGTTGAACATTCATGACATTTGATGTGACCAAATTTTTAATAGAAAAGCAGGAATTGAAGATCTTGCAGATTGTTGTCTCACAGTATACATGTCCATATTCAAACGTGTATACACCTACAGAGACACATACATATGTAACACATATTATAGATGGCATGGCGGAACCCATCCCTCATTACTTGGTTGTCTGGGAATATTTATGTGGAGAAACTCTAGTTGCCTAAAATTAAGAATATTTATTTGAGTATGAGGAAATTCTAAAATTACCAGTGTATTGCTTCTGAGCTAGTCAAAACATATTTAGGAACTATTGGGAGAACTTAATCTTCTGGTGAGCTTTCTGGTCTGGCTTGCACATGCTTTTCTTTCCTAAAACCTTCTAAGCTTTGAAGTCTTACTGAAGAAAGATGAGCAATGTTAAATATTGATGCAATTTGCATACTGTACCATTTTTCTCTCTATGAACAAGCTTCCTAAAGTATTTGTGATGCTGCTACACCAGTTTATATTTCAGTTTGTGACTTGATATCACTAAGCTGCCTGTGGCACCCAGATGAGATGTGCCTGCTCTGATTCATCTTACAAGCAGTTAAATGATTTCACCTCTAAATTCATCTCTCTGTGGCTGAAATGTATGGAGAAAATTTCTGTGGTCAACAATGCTTATTTGAATGATATGAAAAGTTATTTATAGCAATATGTCTAAAGTTGTATTGTGCATATGAATCACCTAGGAGATCTTGTTAATACACAGATTCTGCTCAGGCAGGTGTTGGGTGGAACCTGATATTGTGCATTTTAATGAACTTTCAGTGCTGGGATCCCACCAAGCCTTAAACCACACTTTGAGTAACAAGGCTTTTGAACGTAGAAGTACCATGCACCAAACTGACTACTGGATATGTGTTATTTCATTGCAGCTCACATAAATGTGCCATGTTAGGTTCTGTTATCCTTTTTATTATCACCACCTTATAGTATGGAACAATGAAACTCATTTAGATAAGATACTTCCCTAAGTCTCACTCCTGGGAACCAGGAGAATTGGGTCTTGAACTCAGGTACTCTAGCTTTAAGCTCATGCTGGTAAGCACTCTGTCCACCCTGTTGTTATTACTTCAGTGGCTGGAAGAATGTCTTGGATCTGTAATCAGTGGATGATTAAACACCTCCACGTACCTCTGTGCTGGGTGAATGTTAGAAGTGTTTTTGGCAGTCTCTGCTTGGAATGGCCAGATTGGAATCCTGGGGCTTTTTGGGGCTTTCTGGCCCACAGGAACCAGCAGCAATTCCCAGACATTAGTTTTCAAGGCAGTGATTCTCATTAATATTCTGTCACCCCCAGGAGGGTACAAAACCAATCTCTTTAGCTCCCAGCAGTGTGAGAAAAGTAAGCAGCAATTGAGTTCAGCTCCAACACTGAACAGAAGAAGCTTTTATCATTTTTACCAACTATGCCCTTGATTTGTGCACAAGTTATAGAATAACTTTTGGGGGGTATTTTTAGAATAACAAAGAAATGTGCAGATCTGTTTAGTAATGGGGATGATCTTTCCTCAAATGACACTGTTGAGCAATCTCTGAACAATAGGATTTTTCTCTGAGGATGTCACAGAGGTATTGTTTCATTGATTTGTTGGGAAGGGTGGTTATAGATTGATGCAATACATTGTCTTTCTACCTGTGATTTGTGCTGCAAAGGATAAAACCCCACTGTTGTACATTTTGCATAATCAATAGGAGTGAGGAAGTCACTCATTTCAGCTGCAGTGCTGGCTGGCACCATCCTAATCAGCCCCATTTTAATCACAGCAGTCAGAGGAAGAAAGACATTCATGCATCTGCTAACACTTGTGTTGCAGAACTGTAGCTGTACATTGAAAGTAGCCAGGATTCTGGTCTCTTGTGCCCATTTACTTGAGCATCTCTCTGTATCCTAGCTGTCCAGCATCTGTCTAATCTACAAACAAGACGAATTTTGACTCAAAACAGAGCTAGCTGTGGTATGAGAGGATGCACCAAATAAGGATTATAAAATGTAAAGGTAGAGATAGAGGCATCCTGGGAGAGAAATACCTTCTCAGCCTATTTGAAGGAATGAAATAATTCAAATGTCTTTTGAATGTAGTCAGGATTTAAAGCCATCAGTAAAAGAGAGCAAATTGAATGAGTAATATGATGAATCAAACTACAATAAGAGAAGAATAATTTCATGAAGCAGTGTAGAAAGAGAGGGAAAGTTTGGAAATCTGAATGCCTTTGATAGTTGAGAATGAAATGGAAATATAACAGCTTAATGAGGGGCATACAGGGTAGGGGTAGAGAAGAGGTAACAAAATCATAAGGGATAACAAATGCTTTTAAGCAAAATGAGTCAAAGAAGTTTAGAAATGCAGAAGATTGTGGCCACAGCATTTTTATACAAGGAGGAAGGTATCACTTGAATCATTGCATTTAAAAAAACCACCATTTCATGAATTCTGCCACTTTGCTGGAAAATGAAAATTAGTCTCATATGTAATAAGAACTGACATGGATTGTTATGATAAATAGCATTAGTGTCATATGAATAAAATATGGAATGTAGAAAGAAAAGGAAAATAAGGACATAACAGTCTTTCTGTTGTGGCTAAAATGAATTCAGTGCCTATAGGCAAAAAAGAAATCAGAATCTAGCTGGTGCTCAGTTAAAATTGGTGGTGGTGATGGTTTTATTGTTATGCAAAATATACAAATGCAAATGAAGGTTATTATTATTGCACTGTAGATCATAGAGGAAACTAAATTTTTCTAGATGAAGGTCATATATTCTCGTTAGATTGGATCGGAGAAGGTAGAGAGGTGACAGGGACATGCTCTTTCTCCCTCCAAATGTCCTCTTTAATTGACTTTTTTTCTTTCCTTCTTAAGTTTTAAAACTGCAGACTTCATGCTGCAGTGTATGTGTGTGTGTGTGCACATGCTCATGCATGTGTTCATGTCTGTATCATACAGAATAAAAAAATGTGTTTTTTGTTCATAACATTACTAGTTCATGCTGATTTCTCTTTGAACTTGGGCGTTAAACTCAGCAAAGTGCAATTAATGAAGGAATTGGGCTTTCCTGATAAAGCATCACAGCATTCCGGAGGAAATACATCTCATGTTTTCTCTGGAGAAGAAATAGTTCTACAGAGATTTGTTTTTTTAAAAGAAAGCTAATTACATGTGAATTTTTCTCTGATGGCAAGTAATCCTGGGAGATTACCCAAAAATTAAAGTTTCAAATAATCCAATGTCACAAATACATTCTGACCCTGAAACCAGTCTAGTAATACTTATGTTCATTTTGGCCACAAGTCTCCTTTTGTCTTACATAGTTTTAGATAATAAGTAAGGGAAAACAAGTAATCAATTTGTTCTTCAGTCCAGAAATCAATGTACTCAGACGGATTTTTACTTCTACAGATGAATTGTATTATTTGTACACTTTGTCAAAAAGTGTGTTATCTATTTCTGGTGACTGCATATATATATCCCTGTTACCAGCTTTGTGATGCTCTGGATTTGGGTCTCAATACAGTTGCCTGAAATAAATACAAGGGGTGATCAAAATACATGGTGAATGTTTAAATATTAAAAATTAATTACAGTAAAATGTGTATCACCATTAATCTCCCTCAAAATATTTTGTCTTGACTTTGAACACACGTATTCCATTCCATCATTCTTGCAACTTTTTGAAGTGGTTCTGGAAGTCCTCTTTCATGAGCATCATAATGAGGTGTGATAAAAAAAATATGGCAAATGCCTCTGCCAAGTGTCATCTAAAGGAAATGTTGGCTCACAAAAATATTATGGTGTGCACTCATCCACCTTATTCACCATGTCTGACAATGTGTGACTTCTTGCTCTTCCCCAAAGTCAAAATGGCCATGAAGGGTAAATGTTTTGAATCAATTCAAGACAACAAGGCAGGCACAACAGCACAACTAAAAACACTAAAAAAAAAAAGTTCTTTCACAGTTGCTTCAGAAAGGGATAAGAGCAATGGAATAAGTTTGTCTAAGCGAGGGGGAGTATTTTGAGGAGAATTTATGGCAATGGGTATTTTACTGTAATAGATTTTTTAAAACTTAAACATCCACCATATTGTTTAATTACCCTATATAGATAACTAAAGCCCAGGGAGCTGAATCTCTGAACATTTCCATTCTCTACTTCTCATAAAATACAATTAAAAAATTCCAGACTGACATTCAAAGCCCTGTTTGACCTAGCTCCAACCTGATTCAACCTTGTCTTCCACCCTGCACAGGGACATACCACAGGAGACAGTGTTGTTGCCTGTGGGCCCTTACGATTTCTTTCCTCTATTCATCCTGCTCCCCTCACCTGGGGGAATGTCTACCCCTTTACTTCTAAATCCTATCTACCTTTTATAGTTCGAATAAATTTGCTAATATTTATAAGCATTTACTGTGTGCTTTACATGCACAGAAGTTTCATGATATTCTATTTAGTAGATACTGTTAATCACATCATCATATAGATGGGGAAAGTGAGACCCAGAAAAGAAAAGTAACTTGTATGAAATCATAAAGCTAGGAGGTATTGGATGTGAGATTTTAACTTACACAACCTAGCTTCAAAGTCTGCCTTGTTAGCAATTATACAACTGCTTCTAAAACTTACAACATCCGTGCATCTATACTTGATCCTCCATAGTAAGATTTTAGCTCTACCTCTCTTCTGAACATTCTCATCACTCTGCTCATCGTTTTCTACTTTGAATATTTGTTATAAAGGTATTCATTAAATATCCATTGCCCATCTGCATTTCCAGGTCCTTTGATAAGCTTGGGGAGTGAAAAGTTGAATAATTTCCTCCCTTCAAGAAGCTTCAGTCTGGGTTTATAGAGAAGCAAGCAACAAAATTTTGTGAGATAAATACTTGTGAGATAGGTACCTATGGACAATCGACTGTATCTTTGTGTGTTTTAGAGAGGCAAATAAGTACAAGATCAATGAAACACAAGGGAAGAGAGAATGATTCAGCCCAAATGGGCTAGGAAGAACCCTACTGGGAAAACATATTTAAACTGAGCCTTTAAGCATGAATATGATTGTCCTATATGGAAGGTCCAAGTATGTGATCCCAGCCAAAGGAAGTAGGATGAGTAAAACTTTACATCTAAGAGGAATACCTGAGGCTAGATGGCAGTTAGCAACATGAAATTTTCAAGGGACAAAAATCCTGGAAAAGTAGGGTGAGGGTCAGCTTGTTAGTTCCATGGATGTGGGGCTAAGGTCTTTTCCAATGTCCTGCAGACAGCAGGGAGCCATTGAAGGTTGTGTGTGCAAGCCATGATCATCACAGCTACGGTTTTCAAATTTCAGTGTGTTGGATGAAATTTCTTCGCTCTTTCGGAATATTTCTGTTAAGTATAATAAAATCAAGAAGGAACGCGTGGCTATACTCACCTAGAAGTCCATCAGAATCAACTTTTCATTTTCTTCCTAAGGCTCATATGCCTGCAGGGGTTTTGTACCATCTCAGAATCCCAAGGGGAAAAAACAGAAGGATTGCATAGAATTTTTTTACCCTAAAAATAAAGAAAAATCATTGCAGGGAATAAAGCAAAGATATATTGTTTGTCTTACCCTGCAGATATTTAACTATGGGACCAAACCCACGGTGTGAGTGGCAAGGTTAGAGGCAGTAGAGATGGGTGGGGCCTCAGGAGAGCACAGGCGCCTTCTGAAGGAAGCGGCAGCCTCTGATCTTCAGATTGACCCATGCAGAACCACGGTTCCAGCATGGCTGTGGATTGTGGCTTATCAAGAAAAGTCAAAAAGATAGGTATTTAATGTTGAATTTTAAATGTTGGCCAGTTTTTCATAAATTCCTTTAACAAGTGAGTGTTTCAAATATGATATACATGTGGGTCATTTACACATCTTCACCTCCAGCATGCAGTCTTCCACATAGACCATGCAGGTTCAGCTCAAAATTTCTGAGACTTAAAAGCCAGCTCTGATCCATCAGCAAGTATTGAGCACTAACTCTATGCCACCACCTGCGTAAGGTTCTAGAGAGGACATGAAATTTATTGGATGTCATCGGGCATCTCGGGTTAAGGACAGCTTAGAAAAGCATATTTTGCCAATTGGTATGTGAGTACTAGATAGTCCTCTTGGATGCCATACTGCTATGATGTGTGGTTCTGGAAACATTTCCTTATTTTCAATCCCTGATGGATAAAATAATGAGTACCAACACAATGAATGTAAATAAAAGGAATGAGCTGTTGTGCTATATTTTTATGTGATTACCTATGATGTAGGGAGACAAATTGGTAAGAAAGATATATTTTATTTAGTGTGTTTCTTCCCTAACTCCCTCCAGCATTATCAATTTGTTGAATTACACTTGGGGATTTTCAGGCAAAATCAGCCTGTTATAATCTTTATTGTTTGTACCATGTCCATGCTTTTTACCCTCTTTCTCTCTCCTTCACTCACTCCCCTCCAACTCAATCTATGGCAGAAATTCTTAAGTGAGTCTTTACCCTAGAGGTCTGTATATATAGCCTGTCAGTCTGTGGATCTGTGTGCCATTATCAAGTTCTGTCCTCTGAGTACCCAACCTACCATTGGGTTTGAATATTAAGTGTCAAACTCCAATACACGAGTGAGAGATTTGCAGCCAGCAGGTAACTTCTGCATCTCTAAAAGCTGCTGGGCACTTTCTTTATTGATAAGCAGCCTCATTTCACACGTGTCAGATTATTTTGGTGAAGCTGCTGATTCCAGCATGACTCTGAAGGTGCCATTACCTGTATCTGGGCTCTTTCCTATGAGAGAGGATGGCGGCACCACTCAGGAGGAAAACATGTAGAGCCACAGTTTATAAACAGGAAGGTTACTTCAGAGAGCTCTGGGAGTCTTTGTCAGTTTTGTTTGAAAAGAGATAGGGAGTGAAGGATTATGATCCTTGGCACTGATAATGTCCCCTAGGCCACAAGCTAATCCAGCAGGACACCCAGTGGAACACAGCCATTTTATTCACACATTTCTGTATGGTTATCATACAGGACAGGGATGGAATGAAAAAGCCTAGGTGATAATCATCAAACAGCATCTACGGAGGAATTAGAGCCCAGGGTTTTCATTCATCCAGCCGTAGAAGCATCTTTCTTTCCACAACATGTATCCAGATGCTGCTTGAGGCTGTGGGTACAGTGATAAAGGTCCCTAACTTCACAGATACTTCACTGGGTTTCTGGTCATCCACATGCTCATCCCATTCTCCCTGGTTGTTGTCCATGGTTCCTGATTCCCCTGCTGGATATTCAAGGAAGAATGAGAATAAAATGAGTCTTGTTTCCCTAAAAAGCTTGAGGACTTTTTCTCAGGCTCTTCCTTTGCTCATCGGAAAAGTGGGTATAAAAGTATTTCCCCCTTCATGGGTCAATGTGATAATTATGGGGTGACATTTTTTCCCTTAAATTCTTTTATTGGTACATTTTAGGTATACAATACATTTACGTTTATCATTAAGTGCTTGTACCTGTACATGATGTATCTTGATTCTTATTTTTTCCCCATTACCTGTGCCCCCTTCACCCCTTCCACCCTTTCCTATTTACATAGACTTTGTTGCCATTTTTTTTCTTTTCTCATAATTTTTCCTTTCCATTCTTTCCTTTCCCCTTCCCCTCCCACCACCCCTATCCCTTTGGACTTTTTCCTATTTCATACTATCAATTATTCATTATTAATCCTTTTAATCCTTTTTTACACTTTCAGTTTCTCACACTAGAGAAACTATTC
>NW_004624824.1:3892680-3930262 GCF_000247695.1 Heterocephalus glaber
TCCATTTTATAAAAAATCCACATCTTCTTTATCCAGTTTCCAGTTGATGGGCACTTGGGCTGTTTCCAAGCTTCAGGTGGTGACATTTTAAGAAAGCTTAGTATACTGCATAGTGCTATGTTAGTAATTGTACCTATATAAGCCTACTGTCCAGAGAAAGACCATATGTTGGTGACCATTATGAAGAACAGAGTAGTTGACAATGGATCTGCTCTCAGAAGATGACTTCAATGCAATGTTTGTCACTTACCGATGGCCTTATCATTACTGTGACCTTAGGCTTTGAGGGATGGGGTACAGTACTGGTGATTGATTCCAAGGCCTTTGCACTAAGCTACATCCCTAGCCCATTTTTATTTTTTATTTTGACAAAGGGTCTCACTGAGTCACTAAGTTGAGAAGAAACTTGAGATTCTTCTGCCTCAGTCTCCCAGAATGCTAGTATTACAGTTGTGCACCACCACATCTGGATTGACCTTGGGCTTTATAAAAAACCTCTCTAAATCTTGGTCTTTTCATCTTCAGCGTGAGAATCCTGGTAGTGTCTGTTATTCCAGTTCCACACTGTGTCCTTGACACATCTCATCACCTGTGATCATTTCCCATTGCATGCAGGTGCTTTGCTTGGCTTAAAGATGCATGCATGGCTTTCCACTTGTCTCCCATTATTATGCATTACAGGTAAGCAGTGTGTCCCTAAGATGTAGAAAACAATTGTCAGTTTATTTGACAAATTCTTGTTTTCTTTTAAAATTTTCAGAATAATCACAGTATAACAGCTGGGGAGGCTTGATGATTCCTTTCAAATTCAGCTGAATCCAGCTGTAAAGTGTCTGAACTTAGCCTTTAGCTAAGTAGATCCTATTGGGTTCAGTTAGCACTGTACACACATGTGATTCACCAAGACTTGTCTCCTGGGTTGGCAGCAGTGGTTATTAAAGAATAAAAATACCCTTAGTGCTAATTTGCTAAGAGTGTTCGAGAATGACAAACTAGCTCAAGAGAATGTTTCTCAAGGTTAGTTTTTGAATTAAAACAAATTATAGTGAATTTACATATTTGCTGGATGCAATCTGATATTTAAATGTATCAATTCACCCTTTGGGTGTTAATGGAAAACTGGAAATTGTAATCTGTGCTGGTTCTTTAATGACCTGGCATCTCGATGCAGTAATCTGGAGCTTAAGAACCCAAAGAGGAGTCTTGATTGTGCAGTCTGAGACATCGTAGGAGGCCAGGGAAAATAATTTGATACCTCTACATGTTCCTTCTTGCTGTCTTGATCTTGACTCTGATACTTTGTTTTTGTGCCCACTTAAAATACATCTGCCATTGCAACCTGTAGTCTGGTTTGCAAGGAAAATGCCTGAGTGGTGGTGTGGATGCTGGTAGCTTCAAAAATGGGGGCAGGTTGAGCACTAACAATAGGAGAGAGAAAATTCAAGTGCCAGAGCCTAAGACCTAATCCCTAAGATTAATTGGCCCCTTTCCTCTTATTGCCTCTTAAGGTGTCTTCCTTAGGACATTATACAATAATAACATCACTTTAAGTGTTTACAGTTCACTTGGCAGATCTTATTTCTTTCAGTGCATCAATTCATATCATCCTCAAAATAAGTCTTTTGAGATTAGTGATATTATCTGGATTCCCATATTACTGGTATAAACATTAAGGCTCAAAAATTTTGAGTAACTTGCCCAGAATCACCAAACCAGCAAAAGAGGAAAAAAAAGATGCCACCAAAGAGGTGAATTCAGACTGCACTTAATGTTAGCTTCCTGTGCCTCTGGCTCCACCTCTTGCCTCTGGGACATTCTGTAGCCTGTGTCCAACTGTTGTCCTAAAATACAGGTCAGAGCAGGCCACTTCCTTGCTCAGATCTCCTTAATGCATCCTTAATGACTACCTGCCAAAGCTGAAACTCACTTATTTGCGGGGTCTGAAAGCATGGACTCGGAGTGTAATGTTCCCTGTTAAGGTCATGGCTCCCTTCCTACGACTTGGGCATCTTCAGGTAACCAGTCTCTCTGAGCTTAGCTTCCTCAACATAAAAATCACATTAAAAATACCTACCTACCTACCTCCCCCCACACACAGGCTGAATACTATTCAGCCTTAAAACAAGGAAATGCTATCATTTGCAACAACATGGATGAAACTAGATGATATGTTATGTGAAATAAGCTAGGTACAAAAAGACAAAGGTTGTATGATCTCACAAGTAGAAAATCTGAGAAAAATCTCATAGAAGCAGAAAGCAAAATGATAGTTACCAGGGCCAGCAGAAGGTAGATGCATAGATTAGAATCAGCAGAAAAAACTTATGTTAAATTCTTTTTAAAAACATTTACTTCCTTTGAATTGTTATTGAAAAAATCCTTGAGGTTTAGAAATAAAACCTGGAAACTTGGGAATGTAGTTTTTTTTTCCTTCTCTCCTCGAGTTGTAGACTAATTTAATATCTTTACATATTTTAAAATGGAAAGAAATTATGCATGCCCAGACTCTAAATCCTTGTGAAATTATTCAGACTTTCATATGTGTGAATTCTATATTTTTGATGGGTGTCACATGATATTGAAAAATGTGAAACTTGGGCAGAAATGGAGATGTTTTGTTTACTTTTGTCCCCAATTGTCTAGGTAGAATTTTGTACTATTAGAATAAAGGACAGTTTTCTTATTAAATGATGCAGATCTTATTAAAATAAGTACCTTTGTGAATATACTTTTCTGATTTTTTGTGAATAGCTAAAGCACTTTAAGATAATGCGGAGAATTACAAAATTTTGTTCCCTGAGATGTAAGTAAAAGTAATGTATAATGCTCTTGTGAAAATTTCAATGAGAATATATTACAGGGAATGTTTAGGGAGGATGTGTATATGTGGGGGAGGAGATCTATAGGAAGTCCCTGTGCCTTCTTTTGCATTTTGGCGTCAAACTAAAACTGATCTAAAGTCTATTGGCTTGAGGTATAGCTCAGTGTAGAGAGCTTGCCTACCATGCACAAAGCCCTGAGTTCAGTCCCCAGCACAGCAAAAATAATAATAAAATAATGATGATGATGATGATGATGATGATGATAGTAGAAAACTTAAAACTAGTTAAATATGCTGTGAAAGCTAGTATCTGTTCCTACCCTGTCTGATTCAAAAGTATGAAGATTCAGTGAATGTGAGTTGCTAACATTTCTGAGTCATATGAAAATATTTTATGAAGTACTGGATTTGCTCTATTGAACCTAGTCCACAGAGCCGTCAATTGTTGGGAGCCATTCCACATAATTTTGGGGAAAAATCTTTTCACAATTAAATTATGGATTAGGCCTAGTCTTCTTGCCTACAGGCCAGCTATGACATGTGGAAACATAACTACATTTTTGCCTCTGGTCACACCTCAATGGTCCCATGATGCTGTGACACTCAAGGGCAAGACTACATCAGCTAAAGACATCCTGGTTCTTTGAGAACTGAGTAGTAAGAGAAAGGTTTCACAGGGGAAGGACAAATTATCAGCTTATCTCATCCCACCTACTGTTGTAAGAATGTCTTTGGTCATCTTCCCATACTAATCAACATCCTCATCAGCATAAGATCTTCATGGTTTTACAACCACTCTCTGAGACATCTGATAGAGACATCTGATACTTGCCCCCAATTATTAGATTATTGTCAATTTAGGATTAGCACCACCCTCTGAGTCATCTGTTACTCCCTATGAACCCAATAAATAGTGGCAAGCTTGGGGTGCCTTCGTCTTTGCTGCCCAAAGCAGCATTGATCAGGCCCAGAACCCAGCTTCTTCTCTACGTCTCCTCTCCTGTTTTTATTCTCTAAGTCGCCTTGTGCTGTCATGGCTCACAGGAGACCAGGACCCACCTGAGGGGTTCTGGTAATGCTCCCTTTCCCTGTTCTCTACAGTCAATGGCACAGGTTCTGCTGGCTATTTGCCAGAAGAAGATGCAGGAGTTCAGAGGAGACTATAAATGATGTCCCAATACCTAACACAGAGGAAAAGCAGAACCCAAGTTTTGCTTACTGCAGTTCTTGAGTTGTTTCCATTATATATTATTGTCTGTCATAGCAACAGTGGAGATGCAAATGTTTGTTTGGTTTTTTTTTTCCTGGAAACTTCCTATTTTCCTGTAACTTTTTCCACAACATTTATTCCTTACTTAAAAGTGTGTTTTAAAGAAATTACCACCCCAGGCAAATTTGGAGGAAGACCCACATTAAACACATAATTTAGTAGCTCCCTGACATCACTCTGACCATTTACCAAACTTTGCACAACTTCACTCCAGTTTTATAGCTTTCCCTGATCCCACATACAGACTTTGAGTGCTGTATTGATCTACCTTCTGCTTGGCTATTTTTCTTTCATTTTGTTGTCTGCTTTTCTGGAACATTGTACCAAGTGGTGTGGTTGTTCTTTGCTCAACATGAAAGATTGATTCTCAGGAATTTTCTTTCATCTCCCAAAACCCATTGCATTAAAAAAAGATATTCTCTTTTGACCAGATTATTTTTTCATTTTTGTTTAAATTTCCTTTTTGGGAGGTGGGATACATTTCATACTGAGAGGAATATCATTTACTCTTTCTCACTATTGACCATTGTTAAACTTACACACACATGTGACATCTCTTTACTCTTATCCATATTGATTTCCCTAATTATGATGTTGCATGTAAATCAGGTTATCTGTAGAGATCAAAATGTACATATTCTTAAAACAAGAAGTTCTAATTTCTTTCTTTCACAAATAGGACACCTAGGCCCAGAGAGGATGAACTAATGCAATCAAGGTCAAACATTGAACTAATTGCAGGAATGGGCTCAAATAGCAGGAATGGGCTCAAAGCCCATGCCTTTTGAGTGATTAATGTCAGGAAGGTAGTTTTTAAACCTTACGTTTTTAGAACACCAAATTTAGGAGAAAATTTTAGATGTAAAAAATACATTAGATGTCTTGCAAACCCCCCAATGACTCAGGAAAAAATGAACAAACAAACAAATGAGTCTCAGGGGAAGCACTTGACATATTTTATGTTAGGGTGTCGCCCATACATGGGAGCAGACCCTGCCATAGTGATTATGTTGGGGTCTGAGGTTTCAGCTCTTATATATAATGTTGTCTGCAGCATGCTTGCCTTGATGCTTTTACTATTTCCTGGAGATTACATTTTTGAGATGATGAAACCAGCTTGAGTTTTCAGTATAGTTGTGAGACCTTTCTTAGGTTGAAATGAATTCTGATAAACTGATTATCTCTTGGAAGAAAATATGATGTCCACATTTCATGCTTAGCTCCTATCACTTTACTGTCATTTTTTATTCTGAGAAATCTTCCCAAGTCTGAATTAAATAAGGTAATAAGGTGCTTTGGATTCCAACACATACTAAATCGAATTATTAAAATATTTAGACTCACAGCGTAGAGAATGGGTTTTCTTTATGTTATATTTCCTTTCTCCATGTGGAAGTAGGTGGCTAGTAGCTCCTTTCTTTTTCTTTATAGAGCAATGAGTTATGAAGCTCAAAAATAAAGTGTTTTCAGTGGTGTAAATAAAGCTGTAATCTGAGCAAATATATCACACTATGTACCTAGGATTTTGTTTTTGCCTTTTTTTAAGTCTCTCTCTTTCCTCCCTGTAGTATGGTGTATGCTGTTGTGTGTTGTTAACACATTCATCTTGGTAATAGAAAAGGAAAGCTGCTTTTCATTGAGAAATAGATTTAAAGTAAAGGATGACTAATGAACAAAAGTGTCATGCATTCTCAATGATGTGCTTTGTATCCCACCTCCATAAATCTGTCTGCATCTCACCCTCTCCTGAGCCTTATTATTGCTCCATCCATTCTCCATTTCACCTCCATGGGGCTGGGTGGTTTAGCTTCTTGATCCAGCTGGAGGGGCGAGCAGAGGAGAATGGCAGTGGGAACCTCAGAGAAGCTTTTCCCCTGGGGCCAGGTGCTGGGTTAAGGGAGTCCACAGGCTGAGAGAGGCTGTCCACACAGTGGGAGATCATTCTTATGATCATTACCCCTCTCAGGTCATCCAAGAGCCCTCTCTGTTACCTGTTGATTACACCTGTGTTATCCCTCTCCAGTGACAGAGGTCAGCAGAATTGGTTCAATGATGGACAAAATGGGAGTGACTAGTTGGGAAGGGGAGACCCCTGCTCAGAAGCTTGTCATGTGTGTATGGCCTGTCATGGCCTAGGGCACATTTGTGCTCCCCCTTGTATAGTCACACAGAGATCTCAGTTAGGTAATCCCAGATCTTCCTGAGATGCTCAGTGCATTCTGAGTGCCAGGACAGCCTGAATGCCATTCAGACCAGGCTTCAAGTTCTGACTTCTCAGTGGAAATCTGTAGCCACACTTAACCTCTCTGAACATCATCCTTCATCAGAAATTTGACAACAATGGCTACAGCACTGTGAGTGCTATACACTGTCCACTGAATGAAGTACAGCAAATGCAGGGCACAGAGCAGCACTGGCTGTTCCTTCTCCCACTGCCCTTTCTCCTTTCTTCTTCTTCAGTATTACTGTTCTTTTGTTTTTGACCTCATCTCTATGTAAACTCAGATATGTATGTCCCTGGTCTCAGGTAAATATTTACTGAGCTCCTTTGAGTCACAATCTTTTCCATGTTTCTTAAGGCTTGAGTTTGGGAAGATAACCTAAATACAATTTAAGTAGATACAGTTTTTTTGAACACTCACTGCCACCAAACTCATTGTAAGCATATTGTAATAGAGTAATGTTCATTATATATGCATGAGAGAACTGAGGCATAGAGATGGAAAGTAATTGACTCAAGGTCACACAGCTAGGAAGTGCTGGAGCAGGAATTTGCACCTGAGTGGATCTGACTGCCAAGGTCAAAGCTCTTCCTTCACACATACATTTGTCTCCATGAGAGTCACGGTCTCTCCTCTGACATCTGAGAAGCTGTGTAGGGAGAGAAGTTGGGCTGAAAGTAAGAGCCATGAGTGCAAAGGTTAGTGAGGAATCTCTGGCTCTCAGATTTAGGCCTTGGGAAACCAAAGAAGATGTGGTTCCATCCTGAAGTCCTTTGCTCATGCATTCACAGAGCCAAGATGTAATGTGCACTAGTTTTGTTCCAGGTACTTTGTTGAGTGCAGAGCATTCTCAGGGGGATCTGAGCCTTCTAAGCCCAAGACCTCATGGAGCATTCAGTCCAAAGGGACGATATTGATCCTGTGACCCTGTGTGTGTGTGATTACTATAGAGATGAACATGACAACTTATGAGCCTGTCCTAGATTTGCAGCTGAGAAGGACCAGGGGATGCTTAGCTAAGAAGATGCTATTTGAGCTGAGAGATTATTGATAGAATCCACACAGGGGCACAGGGATTCCCCTTTCCTTTCAAACTCTCCCCTGGAGCTCAGTGGCTCACAGGGAACATTGCATACCTTCCTCATTATCCCTCATGATTTGGAGCCAAGCTTCCTGCATCAAATTCCTGCAGTGGTTGCCCCACCTTTTATTAAGGAAGAAATTTGGTAGTTGCCACATGAATGAGACCCACTGTTTTAAGAGCAGGCACATGCCCAGAGAGCTCCAGCCACTGATGGATGTGCATAAACGCAGTCCAGGTGAGCTCCTGAGCATCTGCTGGAAAGCCCTTCTCCTGGTGGTGGAAAGAACTCACTGGTTATTTCTGTGGCCACAGGCAGGAGCATTTTCATCTGTAGCAGTTCAGTGCAATGCTCATACCCAGCCAGCTGCTGTCATTCATCTTTACCAGTCTTATTGTTGAAACCAAGAAGCTGCTTGCAGGCATTAAAAAGTCTTCCATTTCTCTGATTTGCTTTTTTCTACCCACCCCCGGTACATGTTTGGAAACATTACAGGCCACTTGGAATCCTCCTTTTATGTGGGGGAAATGTGGAAATCTATAGATTAATGATGGGACTATAGAAAGCTGATATTTCAGAGAAACTGCTTTGCTAGGTCACTGCCTCCACTTTCTCTCTTCTTGTGAGAAAGGAGGCCCAGAGCCCCACAAAACAGCAACCCTGGACAACATGTCTAGCTGGAAAAATGAGAGGCCAACTGCTTATCAGTTAAATTTATAAACTTCAGAGTCCCAGGGAACTTGATTTGGATCATGTCTTTGTTAATTACAGGCTGTAAGACCTGGGGCAAGTTCTTTCAAATTCTCAAAGGCCTAGTTCATCACCCTAGCAGGGAGACAGGGTTGGGGGAGCTGTACCCCAAGGACCTCTTGCAAGGAAAATTACTGGTTCATGGGCACAAGGTAGAAACTACTATGATTACCATCCAGTACTAATGGGATGATAATTAATTTATATTGTTTATATTAATAGTATAGCTATTATTAATACTAGTAAATAATTTATTATTCTAATTGAGTCTATGTAAATAACAATTATTATTACATAATGTATTAATAATTGTGTTACATAATATAAACAAAATAAAAATCTAAATAAATATATGAGGATAATAGGATTATTGTTTTATTTATGGGTTTAGCTGCTTGTGAATATGCGTGAATCTATGTAAGCCTCCGCATCAGAGGTTGGTAAACTTCTCTTATGAAAGGCAGTGGATGTTTTGAGTCTCTCACATCACAATGGAAAGCCAACATAAACAATGAGCACATGACGAAAGTGTGTGGCATGTCCCAACAGGACAGGACTTTACAAACAGACAGACAGTGTTGGCTTTGACCCACTGCTCTGTTTGCTAACCTGATCGATGTCCCAGCTGGACTGGTGCATTTGCAGAGCTGGACCAATTTGGCCACGTGGCCCCAAATTGTTCTTATTTTGATGATCACTTAGTCCCACAACCTACTGTCAGCCCCCAAACACTACCAAAGCCTGGCTCAGCCAGAGGAACACTTTCTTGGGAAGATGAATCAGCTTTTCTGTTGATTGTCAGAGCACATATCCAATAGGCATCCAAAGAGGTAGGACAAGGGTTACAGATGCCTTGTGGACCAGCAAACATCACTCTTGTGAAATCAGATATGAAGTGTGAGGGCCATGCCAAAGAGTCTCCCACCCTCCTTACTCCTGAAACAGACCTTTGCTTGGTACCTGTCACCAAGTGACAGTTTTTGACTCACCGAGTATTTCAAGTGCCAAATCTGGCCTGCTCACAGGACATGCCTCTGTTTATGTGAGAATAATTTCATGATATTTCCCACATGAAATATCTGGGAAATCCCCCACATACCTCTTTCTCCTCACCCCATATTCAGAAAGTTTTAATTTTATAGAGATTGAAATAATCAGGTCTCATGCCTGTATTTCCTTTCAAAGAGTTGCAATCTCATGCTTTGAATTCAATGTCCTGTCTTATGTACATGGTGCAAAAATAATATAAATACAGCTTGAGATTTCCCTGGAGCTCAACCTCCCTTTTCATATCCAGTCTAAAGTTTGGAGCAAACTAAAAAGAGCCTCGTTGCCTTCCACATACCCTGTTATCTCTGCTGGGTTCAAATGCATTTCTCTGAGCAGACTCTGCTACCTCTTCTCTCTCTGGCCTTGAATCTGAGAGTCTGAGGAATTCTTTGGAGTACACACAGCCACATCCTTTGACAGACAGTGCAAATTAAAAGATCCAGTGCGGCCCATGAGCCAGGGACCCAAACTTGCCCCTTGGGTTTTCATTTACAGTTAGGCAGTGCAGACACAATTATTGCTGACAGGGACACAGAGGCTGGTGGCAGAGTGCATGTGACAGGAGGCCCATGCCAACCCGTAATTGGGAGGATTATTTTTAATCAGAACATACCCTACAGCCCAAACATTAGAAATCTCCTGTAAAGCCAAGACAGGAAATTAAACACACCAACAATAAGGCTCAGAGCAGGGTGCTGTGTGGGGTGTAATATCTCTGGGCTCTCTGAGGTCCCTGGAGCTTAGGGTAGAAGTTTGCTTCCTTGGAGAGGAAGGCTGGGTGGAGCCCTTCAAAGAGCCAGTCATGGAGACTGTACCTGAGCGGCCTTTGAAGGCCAAGCACAGCCAAATTAAATGCAACAGACAGACTAATTGATGCTTATTGCATTTAAACAGGATGACAAGTCAAAGACAAGTCTTGGCGTAGTAGCTACAATTGTATTTTATCAGGAGAAAAGAGCCCTATGGGTTTCTTATTTTCAGAATTGTATCATGGAGTCCCTGCTCGGTGCCAGGCCTCTCATGTTGGCTCCTGATACAGGGCTATGCACTGAGGAGTTTGAGTACTAAAACAACTGTTGGTGGTCAAGCAGCCATCGCTCTTGGCCGTGTGGCTTGATAAGAAAATATTGAGAAGCACTGCCAAGCGATCATTGTGTAGGATCTGCACATTGATCTTCCAAGCAGGGAAGTACCATCCCTGTGCTATAGATAAGGAAACTAAGGCTCCGAAAGGTCAAGCCACTTCCCCAAAGCTCAATGAATAGGAGAATGGATTTGGCACCCAAGTCTGTGACTAATGCTTGTGCAACACTGTCATTCATGAATAAAATGATGTGCAGCCCTGGAGTTTGATCTATGTGAAGAAGACGTGCAGACAGATGTGGGTGAGGAATGAGCTTAGAGATGCTAACTGGGTTCTCAGAAGGAGGGACGGATCTCTTCACTACACTTGGACATGGGTCAGTGCTGGCTCTGTGAAGACATGAAGAATAGGGAGGGACACACTCACTGGCAGAAAGAGATGGAACAGCATCCCTGCAAGAGGATGCAACCTGTGCAAAAGCATACACAGGTTAGAGAGCATGGATGTATTATTTTGGTTTAGAATCATTGGCTCTTGGGTTTTGTTATTCAGCTCACATATATCAGCTAATAAAGAGAAGAATAACTCTTTTGGGGAACATTCAGCACAGAGACCAGGCATCTGATGTGGGAATAGAGTGGGAGAGTCAACCCCTGGAGTCCAAGGGTGTCCCATGCTGTCCTGGCCACGTGGAATGCTTATGTGTGGTCACAGAGAGCAGTGCTGCTAACACCTGGGTATGTTTAGAAAATGAGCCATGGGTTTACAGTAAAAATGGTACATTGGTGCTTGGGGTGTTTTGATCCTGAAGAGAATCTGGAGATGCACTAGCCCTTTTCCTTGGTTGACTGAGTGGGTTGAATGGTCAAGTGCATTAGAGTCCTGTTCTGTGTCTGGGAGTTACTAGATTCTCTTGGGGAGGGAGTTGGCTCCAGTCTTGGGGGGTCTCAGTAGTCTTCCTCTCCTGCCTTGTTCCTTGCATCCCAGGTGTGATGGGCACTGGCACTGACCTCTCCATACTGCACCATCACCAAATATCACAAAATAACCCCCAGTGGGGCTGGCTCCAGGGTCCTGTGCTCCTGCTGAGGTGGCTTCAGGGCACCTTCAACAGTAGTTTGACTCCAGGTCAGGGGTGCAGGTGACATGTGGAGAGTGTGCACCTAGCCACAACCCCTGAAGTGGTCGGACAGTTTGCTTACCTCAGTGTGGGGCAGATGGAGAGCCCCCCAGCAGGTGTAGGGCCACCTTGGAGATGGTACCTGACACATGGCTCTTTTGTCTGCAAGCACCAGGAGGCCACTCACACCAGCCCAGTGCTTGGGGACATTTGGTGCATAGCACTGCGGAAGGTGGGAGGTGGCTGGGTCCCTGAGGGATGGACATCTGGCTCTGTCATCAGGCCACAAGGCAGCCCCTGCCTCCATCTGCCCTTCCCAAGAGCCCCTCACTCTCCTCTTCTTCCCTCTGCTCATTGCTCTGGGTCCCAATCCTGCATCATCTGCTCTTCTCTGCACACAGGACAGAAAAAGGAAACCCTGTAGTTGTTAAGTTCCCTGTACTGGAAACTAATGAAGCTTAAGAGTGCCTTCCAAGTTCCTAGAGAAAATTGAGCTTTAGTCAGGCAAGGCTTTCCCTCTGCTTAGCATAGCCCTAGCTCATCATCAAGGGCCATGTACTCCTAACATAATTTCTGAGATTACACTAGGTAGAGGTAGGAGTGGAGTAGAGAAGTCACTTTCAATGAAACTCTGTAAACACCTAGAGTGTGTCTGAAATGAGCAATGGGGTGAAGAAACCCTTTCCTTCCTTCCTCTCTTCATCTCTCTTTCCTTGTATGCATGCTTGTCAAATGTCTTACACATCCATGGCCCCAGATCAAAGGTAGAGTTAGGAAAGTGAGCAAAGTCCACACAGTCCCTGTCCTCATGGAGCTACCATGCTGGTAAGAAAGGCGAATTTTTTAGTTCAGAGTAAACCAGCTACTGTGGTAAGGACTGCACAGGAGGGGCCATGCACTCCTGAGACGATATGGCAGAGGATTTCCATGAGGAAGTAGCCATGCATGGAAGGTAGTCCACTGCAGGTGCCCATAGAGACTGCATGACGTAGTCCACAGTGCATGCCTTGGAAGCAGAGACATTGTGTGGATTAGTCTGTTTAAAAAGATAGTGCCACCAATTTAAACAATACACAGGCTTCTTGGGGGTCATCAACACGGGTGTCTTGGTAGTGTTGACATTGCTATTTTGTGCATTTATTTGGACAGGGTTCAGGGGTGAAGGAAGCTAATGCGTGAGGCCAGCAGTCACCTCTTGCAAAAACTCCATGACTCCTCTAGAACTCTTGATAACATCTTAGGATTTCCACACTGCCTGGTGCCCTGTTATTCCATTATCACTAGGTGACAGTGGTTCTCAGACTTTGTTTATAAAGCAATCCACCTCAAGGATTTGACAGATTACTATCAATCAAATGGAGGTAATTTCAACTGTGGGTTGGATTAACATCAGGATGTGGAGGTATAGGCATCAAGTTAATATGGGGATGAAATTAATTGCTATTGGTTGGGTACCAAATAAAGAGTACCCAAGGAGGCCCTGTTGCTCAGAGAAAACCTGTTTCCGGAATGGAGGTCAGTGTCCTTCCTGGTGGTATGGTATTTTTGGGTCAAGGAGGACTTCTAGGCTATGCAGTGCAGTGAGCAGGTGCTCAGTGGCTGGGCACTGTACCCTATGGTAAGGCTGCAGGGTGAAATTAAACATGGCCTTGGCCCTCCCAGAATGCACAGCCTGGGTAGGCCCAGTCCACAAAGGGATAGAGAGGACATACCGTTCTGGTTGTGACAAAAGGATATGTATATGGCCACAGGAGCCAACACCTTTCCAGCTGGAAAGGCCAGCGAAGGCTGCAGAGAACACTCAGATTGACTTTGAGAATGTGTTCACATGGACCTAAGTGCCGGCTGCTCAGGAAGAGGAAAGAATGTGATCAAAGGGCTGGAGGGGTAAATGCACCTTGTGTCTTCCTGGTAGTTCATGTAGCTGGATCTCAGAGGGAATGACTGAGTGTGTTAAGGGCCAGAGGGAATGACTGGAGAGTAGCGGTAGAAGGCAAGAGGGTTGTGCTAGACTGTAGGTATTATTATTTTTTAATAAATAAGAGGTTGCACACAGAGCCTGGGAGGTACTAAATGTTCAATAAAATCACTACTACTATTTTAGACAGTAGATGATCCTCTTGCTGAAGTGTAGTATAGATTTATGGAAGAGAACAATATGATGTGACTCTTCATTTCCTAACTGTCCAATGCTTCTTCCTAATCATGTTTATCTACTTCATCTGGTTATCTTCTTCTCATCTTTAAGGTTTCATGTCTATTACCATTTCCCAGAGGGAGCCTTCCTCAACATCCCTGACCAACATTTGCCTTTTGGAGTGACTGCAGGCACCATACAGACAAAGCCTGACATAAAAATGGCTAATTAAAAATAATAAACTTTTAAGTAGAACTGACTTTGTGTCAGGCACAGTGCTACATGCTTTACAAATACTATTAATAATCATCTCAATCCTAGGTCATATGTGTGTTCTAGGTAGTATGTAGGTTCCAGTTTTTACCTATGTAAAATATGTAAAATGTAAAGAAACATTGAATAACTTGGCCATAGTCACAAAGCTAGTAGACAGGGGAGCTGAGGATGATAAGAAAGATGGATGAATGGATGAATAGATGGACAGGATGGATGGATGGATGGAGAGATGGATGGATGGATGGACAGATGAATGGATGACTGATCTTCGTTGACATTGGCTCATGAACTTTATTGTTATCAGTTAAAGGAAGTTGAAACTATCAAAATACAAAGCAAAAGGTTATTGAAGCATATACAATGTTACCATCATCTTTACCATTTTAAAGCCCTGTGTACTCTTGGACTTTTCTGCAGGGTTTTCTTTCCAATATTTTGAAGCCATTTGATTTTCTCGGCTGTTTTAGGTTAGTAACACCAGTGGACTCACCAAATGTAAATAGCACATTAAAGTGGCACATTTTTTTTAGTGAATCTGCAAATATTATTTAAAGCTCTGAACTTGTGAATTGCATTGAGCTGGTGTGTAAACTGAGCATAATTCAGTGAGCATTGGCTCAGGATTCCAGATGCCTGCAAACCAGTTCATTCCCTGTTGTTTAAATTTCTTCTCAGAAAAAAGGGCAAGTCATCATCAACCCTTGCCTTGATTTTTGTGTTTGGAAATGGCTTTTCCCTAGACTCACTGAATTATTTGAGAATTTAACGGTCATTTGAATGGTAATATTTAGTTTATCTTATATTAATTAACATGAACCTTACTCTTTCTGAGTAGATGATGATGATGGGTATGCTTGTGAAATTTAGTCCTGAGGGGGCCCCTTATATCATAGCTACTTATTGCAAAAAGAAATCATTGCCATTTCTGAACTTTTGACTACCACATAATTAAGCATTATAAACTCCTGCAGTTCCACAGTTAAAAGGAGATTTGGAACTATTTCATCTAACTGAACTCTGCTGGAAAATCCACAATAATATCTCTGACTTATCAAGTTTTAGTCTTTTCTTGACCCATTCTGTGAACAGAGCTCATGGTGTAAGAAGATGGTAGGGAAGAGTGTTTGTAAGCTTGGTGTTCAGGAGCCCAGGTTCAAATCCAGGCTTCTTTATGCACCTGCATGTTTTGTGCAACTTAATTGAACTGTCTGAGGTGCATTTGGTCTTCTGAAATAGAGAAAATAATCATATCTTCCTTGTTGGAATGTGAAAGGTCTTAAGAGTCTTAATCCTTGCTTTGTTTTTTCTTTGGTGGGCAGTGCTGGGGATTGAACCCAGGGCCTTTGCACTGAGCTGTGTCCCAGTCCTCTCCTTTTTTACTTTTTTATTTGGATTTTTTTTCTTTTTTTGGTGCTGGGCATTGAACTCAGGACCTCACACTTACCAGGCAGTTGCTGTGCCACTGAGCTAAATCCCAGGGCCTTTTATTTGCAATTTATGAGACAGGGTCTCAGTAAGTTGCTCAGGCTGGGCTCAAATGCATAATTCTCCTGTCCCAGCCTCCCAGAGTGATGGGGTCAAAGATATGTGACACTATCACTGTCATCAGCATCACCATCATCACTATTGTTAAATTTCATTACAGTCAGAATCTGTTTTGGAGATTAACCAACACTTCTCTGATAAAAATGGTGCGCATGCGATGCAAGGGTACACAGTGAATACTAATATTTTCTCCTCTTTTCTTCCTTAGGAAATTGCTCAGAGAACTCATGCAAGTGGCACTTACAGCTTCCTTGATCGGACTCCACATTCAGTAAGTGCACCCTGTTTTGAACATTCATTACATAAACATATCCCTTTCTTTGACTGTGTTCTCTACGCAAAGCTGTCTTCTGCAGGCCTGCAGTTTTCACAGAAACTTTTCTGTCTGCCTGTGTCTTTTTTCTTTTTCTTATTTGCTCTACTCCATTGGATTGAGAGATGAAAAGGGGACCTGCTAGGCGGAACCCCTTCCCAGGCTCATCCACTACTCTGCAGCAAACCTGAGTATCTGTACATTAACTGTAGCCTTATTTGCTGGGGGTTAAAGTGAAATGTGATTCATTTTTCTCCTGTTCCCTAGTTTTCTCATCAGAAGACATTGTGTCTCCTTCCCCCGTCACATGACCCTGCAACTAGAAAGAAATACCAGCAGGCAGAGGCCATTATCAAGGCCATGTAACTCTGGAGGCATTTAAGGACAATTCTCTTGACTCTTTTTTTAAGTAAAAATGTGTAACTACTATATAATAATTACTGCAGAAAAGAAATTCTGTACTTTAAGATGCCATGATGCATTTAAGAAATTTCATTTGTTTTTATCCAGTAAGCACTTTCCACCGTCTGCCTTTCTGTTGCACACAAAGACTTCATTTTTGGTGAAACTAGCAGTTTTTTGTCCAATTTCCCTAGTTCTTTTTCTTTAGGCACCCTCGTGCCAGGGGCTAGCACCTCCAAAGAGGCTCTGACATTGGCCCCGCTCTGCAGTAGCCCTGTCAGTCAACAACTTAATGAATAAAACTGCAATGACTTAAGAATAAATATCAACATTTTGAAGGATTAACTTAAGGAAATATTTATTTTTCAAGGTGTGGCTTCTTTCATGGCTTTGGGAATTGCTTAGCATGTTCTACCTCTGAGTGCTGTGGAGTCTAATTTGATTCATCACGTAATATCATGTCATAAAGGTACAAGTAGAATTGGAGTCCAGGGGGCTCCATGCGTGGAAGAGACTGATCAAAGGGAGTTCTTTTGCTCTCAGTGATTTTGCCTGGGTGCCCTTACTGCTGTAGAATTTGCACATGCAAGTAGGGAGAAGAAGGAGGAGGAGACAGAAGGGAAGAGATGGTGCATTAGCTGTTCACTACATCAGAATGACTTCCTGTAACCCTGATCAGCCGAAGCTTGTATCACACAGGAGATTAGACTCAGGTCTTTGTTCCTAATCATAAAGGTAATTTCATTTCTAATTCCCTAACTGCCCATCTATCTTTTCAAGCCTTTGAAGTTCAGGGTACAGCATTTCCTGAAAACTGTGAGGTTTTGTTAAGTAAAAAGGAGGGGGCTGTTTGCCAAGAAGCCTGTTCTAATTCATTTGGTGTAAAGTTAAGTAAGCTTGTTGCTTTATCCTTTCCTGTTGCAAGAAGCATCCTCTCCTAGATCTTTATGGTGCTGGGGCAGGCAGGGTGAGATGAAGAAAGAAAGATATCCAAGAGGTGTTTTTAGATTATATATGACCTTTGCACCTCCTGTCTTCAGAACATGATACACTTACTGCTTTTCAGAGAGAAATTCATGTTCCACTCCTGTGCTAGGGCTGAAGCTTCGGTCCTAGGGGAGGTCCTGGTCCCCAAGATAATTACTACAGTGTTGTAAGGGAACTCATGATAATTTGTCTGTGAGTATGGTATTTCATATCTACGATTGCAATCTAAAGATGAAAAAAGTGTTACTTTGCTGCTTTGAACTAGCAAGCAGATATGATAATTTTTTAAATAAATTTTGAAAAAGGAAGAAATGGAAAAATGCCTCATTGGGGAAGTTGAGAGCTCCTGCCCAGTCTCAGTGCATCTCACAGTTTCCAGTGCTTTCTTTGTGATGGTAGCTTCTCTAGTGCTAGAAATTTCCATCTACTTCCAAGGGCAAAGGATTGCTTCCCTTTGAAGGAAGGTGGAGTTCTGGACAATTCCTTGGTTACCAGGTAGGCAGAGGATCTGGCACCAGAGTTGGCCATATCTTCCTTGGGTGTTCTCAAATTTAACATGTGCAGGAATAGCTGCTAAGGAAATCACCTCACTTTCTTCTGGGATTTTGCTAGGAGCAATGACTTTGCAGGTGGAATATGTATGTCTGATATTGAGCCTGAACTGTTGTGGTGAATGTTTTACCTTGTTCTGGGCCAAGTTTTTGATATTCCCATTCAGCCTTCTGAGAATCAATTTCCATTTCCTGCTTCAAAAGTTTGGTTATCTTTCATTGTTTGATTTTTCCTAGAATGTTCCTTTTATGTCAAGGCCCTCTGTACACAGACTGTCCATTGTATAGATATAGAGCTCACTCACATGAGCCAGTATCTATTTTCTGACTCCAGATTCCTTTATAATCTGTGTGCTTAAAGGGATACTACAGGAAGCTCATATTAGCAGGATTATTGGTTTGATTTAAGCCTCAAAATAATTTTCTACAACTTGGAAATTTGACCTCTAATGGAAATTTAACCTCCTTGACCTTCCTCTTCTATGAAATTACACTTTCATTCATGGTGTATCTTAGTTATAATAATTAACATTTGTCTTTCTCTTTAGTTTAGTGGTGTCCAACGGAACTTGCCTGTATTGTTCTTCTCCACTATCTTTACTGGTGTCTTAATAATGAATAAAATGATATATATTTAAGGTATATAATATGATATACATATATGTATATATTTATATACACTAAAGTTAATGAACACATCTATCATCTCCCATGGTTACCTTGTTAAGAGTAGATAGGAATATTCTTTGTGTCATCCAACATCGTAACCACTGGACACAGGGAGCAACTGAGCACTTGAAATGCGACCAATGACACTGAGAACTAAGTTTTAAAATTTAATTATCTTTAATTTATTTAAATTTAAGCACATAGAGCCAGTGAGTGCCTGTTATGTTGGAATAGGAAGCTCTTGTCTAGAAGCCTTATGAACATTGGGCTAGGTCTGCATTGTCCATACTTAAATCTAGGTTGACACTTGGCCGGTGTAGATCAATTAGGATGCTTATTGGTAAAGTACTCCTGTCCTAAGTCCTCAGGGTGCTCTGTCCCTGTCCCTTCCATATGCTTTGTCTCCCAACATTTACCTTTGGTGCAGAACCGAGGGTCTGAGTCTCCTGGGTGCTGCTCAGTGCCACCTTGTGCACTCATTCTGAGTGGTACCTGTCCTGTGCCTACTGTTCAGTGCCTATCTCCTCTGATTATATCCACAGAATCTGCCCTAGTGCTGGCCCAGGGAAAACTATCAATCATTGCTGGATGCAGTGATTCTAGAATACATGGAGGGATACAGAGATGACTAGGTGGAAGAATGCCTCTCACTTTCTTGTGGAGTGTTGTGAAGTGGGAGAACCAAGATTGAGGTTAGACCATGTGTCTTCCTTATTGCTATCGTTGTTCACTCAGTATTTTTTGGCAAGTTTCTACTTCCACTTTGATACGTATAGAATAATAGGATCCAAATCTATCATTGAATCCTAGAGTCATGTGCAATGAAGATTGCCACTGACTTTCACTAACTTCTCTCTGTCACTTCTGGCTTAAAGTGCTTGACACTTGGCAAGCTCCACTCATTCACCCAAGAACACTACTCTCTTCCCAGGTACCTTGGTGTGAAACTTCAGTCATCAACATTGTCTTGTTCTTCATCTAGTAATGAGAGTTGAGTGAGCCTTTGATCTGCCTTCCTAAAAGCCCCTTTACATGCCTTCTGTTCTTATGACTCATATGTCTATGGAGCCTTCCTAGGCACCCTTCAGGGATTCCACCCAACGTATCAGGTGACTAATGTTTCCAAAACATGAATGTTATCTGGTTAGTTATTCAATAAGCTAGTCCCTATGTAACACTTTGTCTGCTATCTGTGAATCCCAAATACCTTCAATTCCACCAAGGCAAATTGCTCTCTTAAAGGCTAAATGTGTGTATTTTGCACTTTCCAATACTTTGAACATTTGCTCTCACAAGCCGGGGTATATTTCCCTATTCTCTTAGTTCATACTCTGTGCAGATCTCTGTTAAGCCCTCCTAGTAATGAATGTTATCTGTATTCTTCAGTTCCTTGGGTGCACCTTGTAGCATAAAGAAAATACTAAGCTGGTTTTCAGATGGTAGTTCTAACCCATAATAATACTTTGGAATCTGGACATCAATAGAACAATTGAGAGGACAGTAGGGTGGACAACATGATCTCCAGTGATTCCAAGCAGGGAATGCAGTCCTCTCAAATTAAAACCCAGCAGATGGGCTGGAAATGGCAAAGGTCAGGAGGCCTAGGTTGGTGTTCAAGAGAAAAGCAGAACCAGAGCAGGGATGACATAGGGCATCCCTTTTTTGATGGCCAAGAGTAGTGTGGGCTTAATGCCAGCTGCATGTAGAGTCCTGTGGTCCAGAAGGACATATAAAGTGATGTCTTCATCTTGATAACCCTCTCTGGCTATCTTCTGCTTTGACATTTGATCTACCCTTCCACACATTCTTTTCACACATTTCCCATGGGCATCCCTGGTCTCTCCTAAGCTGCTGCATAGCAAAGCTCTGTCCAGTTCTTCCTTCTCTTTCTATCTCTTCCTGCTGGATGAGGAGGGAGGGAGTAAGAGCCAAGGGGATGCTTTTTTTGTTCGTTTGTTTGTTTTGTTTTTTTGGTGCCCGGGATTGAACTCAGGTCCTTGTGCTTGTGCAGCAGGTGGTAAAACCACTGAGCTAAATCCCCAGCCCAAGGGGATGCTTTTTGATCTAAAGAGTATGTGCAAATGAGAGGCAAGAGAGAATAGGCAGAGGAATAATAGGAGAAATGCATATCTATATCTTTCTGTTTACTCATTGTTAGGGAAGAGGGAGATAAGGAAGCATGGAATTTATAAGGAAAGCTTGTATGATAGTAAGATTTAAGAAGCTGGATAAGTAAGAGAAAAGCCTCAAGTGGCACCCCACAGTCTACTTGCTGGTTCTCCATCCTTTCCCCAGTGTAAATCAGCCCTTGAGCTCATGCTGCACCTTAATTACTATTTTTATTACTTGTTTTTTATTTGTCTCCCCCACTAGACTAGAGTTAGGAAGACATGGTGTGCACCCATCTCACTTCCTGCTGTGTTGCTAACTCACATAACAGTGATAAGTCCATATGTATTTTGAATGAATTATTTATTGAGTTGTATGAGTTAATGCCGTGAACAATGAGCATGCTCCTTGTACTTTTAAACCATTTTTTCTCTCCCATGATTCCATAGAGTCCCACCACCCCAACCTCCATCAATATTTGGAAGATTAAGAGAGGCAGCCTTGGGTTTGGGCACAGTAAATGACTGCATGATTCTTGGCAGTATGCTGGACCAATCTGACTTCAGTTTCCTCATTGCTATAACATTAATAAATAGTAATAGTAATAATAATGTATTACCTAGAGCAGTCTTTTACTAAGTAAGGCTTCTTCCAACTTGGAATTCAGAAATAAACAAGAAAGGGCAAAATTAGGCCCCGGCAGAGAAGGTGGAAGGGAGTAGCATTATCTCAGCAAGGCAGAGATGGATGAAGCTGACCAGGGGTGATGCCTTCTTTCCCACCTTTGTACAGAAATGAGTCCTTTGTCATCTGGAGAAGAAAGTGCGCTGTGCTGGTTAATAACCAGAGCAGCACAGCTATTCTGCTTTCTCCTTATTAATAAACTGATATCGATACAGTTTTATCCGTACTCACAGGCTATGTTAGAGAAGCTCAGAGAATGAATTCAGGCATGCCTGCATCTTCTTGCATGGGCTTGAGAACTTGAGAAATGAAATCTTTGTAGTTCTCTTACTCATTCATCAGCTCCTGATTGGAGGCCTAAGAAAAATCATCCATCAATATTCTTGATAAATCCTTCACTTAGGCTGAAGATTAGATCTCCCCTCTGTTTCTAGTCCACATTGTAATGTGGGCTTGCTTATTTAAGACACTGATGAACCTGAAGGAATCCATGGAAGTTGCAAATGAACAAACAAAAATTCCGGGGAAATGACTGGTTAATACATTATGGAATCAAGGAATTTGGTTTCTCCAAATGTAGAAGATCATAGATTTCTGTCAACTTTTGAGCTTCAAAGGAAAGAGACAAATTTTCTCTATGGATGGACAGCTACTTTTAAAACAGTGGTTAGTTTCTTTTGCACTCAGACAATTATTTGCAGATTCCTTCCTAAGAATGTATCAACCCGGACTCCCTTCCTGGCACACAGTCAGGACTCAGTAAATGTAACAACAACTACTGTTAACACTGCACAGAACAATTCTATATCTCAGAAGCATTCTCCTCTCCTACTGAGTAACAGGTGTGCACATATAGGTGTGTGCCTACATTTGGCAACTTGGCTCTTATTGAGCCTCAGTTCATCTGTGTAAGGAGGAAAAATTATCCTGAAAAACAGTATTGTGGTACATTCCAGCTCAGAATAATCTGACTCTCTTGCCATCTGTATCCTGGTTAATGTAGTCATCCATTCCTCCTTTCATTCATTCCAAGTAGCTATGGAAAAAATATTGGTGTTGGATTATTGCCAGGTGATGAGGATATAACAGTGAGCCAGTCTGGGTCCCTGGCCCTGTGTTAATATTGTAAGTTGAAAATTTAAAGTCAGCCAATTAATCCAGGTTGTATGAAGTCTCATAAACTAGGCAATCACAGGGAGGATGCAGAAGGAGCCTGATCTAGGATGTAGGAGAGGGTCAAGGATTATCCTTGGGGTGTGCACACTTTTCCCTTTCTTCCTCCAGGCCCAGGTTTTTTTCTTTCCAAAGTAGCTGTACTCTTCCCAAGCCTCCCTCCCTCTTCCCAAAGGACATTGTCCTCTCAGGGCTGTCTCTTCCCCCAGCAATGACCTTTCACACTTCACAGGGCCAGCCTTTCCCCATCAACTCCATAAACCTGTACTCTGTGCAAAATCAATGCCCATTTACAGCTGCTAATGCATTAATAACAGAAACGTCCGTGGCCATGACCTACCTGAGTCATTACCCACTAATCATAAGAGGCAATTTCAAGCAGATTGACTAGTGATCAGTGTCCTCCCCGGTGTCCAGGCAGGAGGACACAGGGCTGCCTTCACAAGCACTGAGCAGATGGCTCGAGAGCGCAATCACTAGCTCCAGCCAGTGTGGGTCTGACTCCAGGAAGGGGACTCTCCATGTTTTGCATGCAAAGCTGGGCTCTCTCACCCAGGAGCTTTGCTCCAACTGCCCGCCTTTCATTTCAGAACAGATTCTGAGCTCTCACTGACCTTCTTGCTCATTCTGAACTTCTCACACAAGCAACTCTCTGAAGATGCTGGGGAAATGAGGGTTTCATTCACAGGAATCATTCAGACATTGACTACTGTCCTGAAATCACTTTCATTCTTACCTGTTTCCCATGTGATCTCTGTTTAGGCATGTCATGATCCAGAGCTGTGGTCATTGTGGTCCTGTTATGATTTGGGTGGTGTGATTTCTACCTTTAAGTTTTAGCTTGGGCACATTTTTCATGGAGCCTTGTCATCCCTATTATCATAATTGTAAGGGCTACATGCTATCATAAAGGGAACTGCTATATGATTGCTCATCAGGATGATAGTTACTTCTCTATCATAGAATATCTAGGATTCTGCTCTTTTCACTGATGTCAGTGTCACTAGAAGTAATCACCTATGGTTTTCATCCATGGAATAACTTGCTGAGGATAAATACCTCTGAGAGGAACCATTCAGTTAGAGGATGTAGCATCTTTATGACTTTGGGTTTATTGCTAGCTCATTTTGAAATGAATGGTGCTAATTTATAGTCAGCTGGATGTACTTTGAGCTTTCCACTTTTAGCTCTACTTTTAGTTGCCTTTTAGATCTACTTTGTTTGCCCACAATAGGGATTCAGATTAAATTTTAGAGGAGCTAGGCCAACCCATTGGTTAGAATGATTGGAAATTATAGGTCAAATAATATATGTAGCTTCGAAGAACTCACAGAAGAGAGGGGGTTCACATTAGATAATAACTCCTTACTCTATAATGTGGTAGTGTTCCAAGAACAGAGGAGTTTTGGAATTCAGGGATTCTGGCACAAAACGTTGTTTCTAAGCCAGACGCCTCTCCCTTTACCTAATCTGAGATGAATGTCATGTTATTTCTTGGCAAGAGTTTAGGGATTCTGGAAAGCAGAGGACTGCTGATTCTCCAGTTCCATGGATCACTGTTATATCCGTAAACTCTTGCATAGAAACTTTATTACATTCATTGTATTCTCAATGTACTTTCTAGGAGTTCACTCCAAAAATAGCTTTTGAAAATCCTGTTGGGATTTTCAGAGTTGTGCTTTGCAAAGTCAAATAAGCTGTGATGTTTTTGGTTGTGGACATTCAGTAGAACAGTGAGTCCTGTCAAGTATTTCATTTAGGTTCAAACAGAGAAGCAGCAATGCCCATGAAAAAGTTCAGACTTTGAGATAAACAAATGAAGTCAAATCTTGGCTCTTTATTTACTACCTCTGCAAACTTTGGCAAGTTGCTTGGTCTTTCTTGGCCCCAGTTGACTCTCTTGTGCTGAGAAGGAGAGTAGCAACCTATAGTTTTTTTGTTTTTTAATGTAAGTTAAATGAAAATTCCTTTTTGGGGGAGGAGAATATCTGTTAGGGAAAAGGCTTCCGGGAGAGTGGGACTTCAAAAGCAACTTTGGCAGCAATCAGTTCAGCAAAAGAAAAGTGCAAGAACTCTTCTGATTCAGTTTGAGATGACCTTGAAGCCCTTCTGATGAGGAAGGGAGAAGAATGGAAGTAGGGGTGTGAGGTGAGCAAGTGGGTGGGAAGCAGGGTGACCTTATGAGGGAAAGAGTACCAAGGAAATCGCTTGCTGTTGCTAATGTTCAATTGGAAGCTTTTTGTTTTGCAGTAATCAAGTCCCCCATTCACTCTGCTCCCACTTTATCCCTCATTCCCCAAAGTTCACCTCTTCCAAACTCTTACACTAAATGTTTTGAGAGTGAATATTTTATGGAAGTCATGGGAAATGCTGAGTTCCTGTCCGGACTCATGCAGTGGAGAACAGGTATTGCCGTTATTCATTCTAAAGATAACAGCTAAGGTGTTGGAAGTGTACTCACAGGCCAGGCCATAGGGCTAAGCATCTTATGTGATGCTCCTCTTTTTTGTCTTCATCATATCCTGCTAGTCATTGCTCTTGCACCCTTGAGAGGACTGAGGCTGGAAGGGGTTGCCTGGGGTGCTCATAGTCAGTCATCAAGCAGCAGATGGGGCTGACGGTGAGCTCCAGCCTTTGGCAATGGAGTCCACACTCTTGACCACTCTGCTAAGTTTCCTCCTACAGGACCTTGGCCAGATGGCCAATGGGGACTGTCTGTCTCTTGAAGGGAGCATCAGAAGGGGACGGTGGTACAGCAGGACATAGGAGTGACGACGACTGTCCCTGAAGAACTCAGCTAGTATATGGGTTCTATTTATAACTCCACTTCTCCAAAATACAGATGAAGTTGGTGATGGGGATGATGTTTTTAAGAAAAAAAGAATTAAGATGTACCAATTCCACATAAGAAATGTAAGCACTATGTACTGTAAATGTGTACTAATAAAAATTTTTAAAAAGAAATAGAATTCTGCTATGGGGCTTCCTTTCCTCTTTCTCTTCCTTTCCATGCAAAGAAGGAACATGGAACATTAAGCATACCGCCTATGATGTACATGTCTCTGGGAGTGGAGGCAAGGCATTTGGTGTTGTTAAGCAGTTAAAGAAATGTATGATTAAAGCAAAGCATTGGAAGGGACTGTGTGCCGGGGTTGGAAGAATAAATATGGGAGAGATCCACCAAGGTACATATCTTAGATTTGACCCTGAGTGCCTTGGGAAACTATCAAAGGATTTGAAAGAGTGAGGAGTATGATTCCACTCATGGTTCACGTACTGTGTGGGAAAAGATTCTGGGTCGAGGTAGGGGAGAAACCAAGGAGAACAGCTAAGAGAGTTGTTGAAATGATTTTGAGGGGAATAATGACATTGGCTTGGAACAGGGTTATAGCTATGGGGATGGAGTGAAATTCAAGGAATTTATCAATCTATTCATCCATCTACCTACCTAAATGTATTTATCATCTATTGGTCATCTACCTCCTGTCTATATGTACTTAACCTCTAGTTATCATCTGCTTATTTATCATCTATACCACATCAATATATTCTAAGTCCTTCAGAAGTGATGAGCTATTTGTTGGTTTGTTTTTACCTTTTATTTTCTTTTTGGGGGCTTGTCCTGGGACTAGACTAAGTATTCCCTCCTCTCTCTGCTCCACCGGCTTAAGGCAGCCCTCCTGGCTCATGATCTTCCCTTTGCTGCGGTCTCCACTCTACCTCAGATGACACCTTTTGTTTTACATAACTTTCTCTTGCACCAAAGGCTGACATTCTTAATAGTTCTGTCACTTGTGTTACAACAGGCTGCCGAAAAGATACACGCGATGCCTGCAGGAGATAGGGCCATCTCAGCGGTTTGTGTAACACCAACGGGGTGTGAGGTAACAGGAAAATAATTAGTTTAGTTAGATGTAAATGGAAGACGAATGAAGAAACTGTTAATACACGACTGCCTGGGAGGAAGGGTGGCCTGCCTCATTTAAGGTTTGAGGAAGAATAATTGAATCAACAGTGATGCAAATGAAAGGAATATTAGGAAACTTTTATGGTAACATGTAAAGCTGCAAGACTTATATTTAACCATCAGCCCTTACTGAGTGCTTATTATGTAACCACCACTCTGTGAAGCATTTTAGCTAAATTGATGGGAATAGTAAAGTGAAGATATAAGAAAGACTTTAGCCTTACTCTGGTAGTCAGATTTCTAGACATATGAATTTTTAAAGCCGATATTAGAAAATTTGAATAGCAATTATAAGCAATATTAATAGGGAAAACCATTAGGGTACCAGGATAACAGTGATTATAAGAATATACCTGACTGTGATTATGGTTGATTTACTAAACCTCTCTGAAAATTAATTCTCTGCTTTATAAAATATTCATATCAGGGAACAGGGTGCCATAGGATCTTCACACGCACACACACATGCGCACTCACACACATATGCACACTCACTTACTTACCAGATCAAGGATACATTGGTAGTATTGGGAGCAGGGAAGCACCTGGGAAAAATGCCTTCTTTTCACCATTTGGTTTAAAAGAATCTAATGATTTAGTGAATGCTAGCTGTTCAATTCAATGTAAGTTAACATAAACCATGGCATGGAATAGAAAAGTAGCTGTTGAAAAACATGTAAAGAAAAATTCTTTGGTGGTTGTGCCCATCTCTTGTAAAAGTTTCAGGACATAGGCAATATGTTATTTAAAATCTTATGGAAAATATTCATTTTGTTTTATTATTGACTCCAATGTCAATGATGTTCAATTGATGTTCTTTCCTGTGCCACACTCTCGCATGTTGTTCAAAGTTGTTGTTTTGTTTTACTGCATCTGATACTTTTTTAGAACTAAGATCTGTCCATTTCTTGTGTGTTTTTGTATTTTTAAAATCACTTCCATTCATTTCCTGATCATCTCTACACATCTGAAAATTCTTAATTTTTTAAAAATAGAAAGTCAGGAAAGGGTACATATCAGTTTTATGTGTTGGTTTGTTTTAAAATAGAAGACATATATTTAGATTTGTATATTATATAACTTTGCTTTTAAAATACACAAGTGAATGCTTAGAAACCATTAGTTTCTTTTCCTGAAAGGATGCTTCCTGTCACTTGTCAGTTTTATTTATCAACTAGTAGAAAATTGATTTTTCACATCACTAAATGATTTTCTGCTGCCTCATTAGTTGAAGAAATAAGAAATCCCACTAGGCTAACCATAGAAGGGCATTACTACTTGGTCTCCTGAGGGCTAAAGGGCAATTAAAGTGAATTAAGATTATCTTTAAAGGGGTGGGATGGGAAACACAACGGCTAGGCCCAGAAGTATGTTTCTAGAGATAGATTTTAACAGTTGAATAAATTTACTTTGATTAAAGAAGGACATAAGAGCTTGGAGAGGAAATGTGAGTATTACTTTAGGGTTATTGAGAAAAGCTAGCTAGTGGTGCTGAGAAGGATAAGGACAACTTGTCACCTCTCAAGAGAAGTATTTCATTAAAAGTCAACTGAATGTGCCAGAATGGTAGTTATACATTGAGAAATCAGATTCCACCTCCCATGGGTTTAGGCACTCTCAAATCTGTGTATCTGTATTGGCCATAGGGAGTTTGATGCCTGGGGTTGGTGAAATAAAACTCTAGACAGAGGGCAGACAAATAGACGTCTTACATGCCAATTCTGATTAGTAAAGGCTCCCTGTAGTTTTGTTGAGAAGAATTCATCTGAGCTCAGCAGGAAAGTGCAGTGATTGATTAGCAATGTCTTGCAGTGGTACAGAAGGGGGAGTTCTAGCACATATGCCATGTCTTTCCAGGCTGCTCTAGACAAGAGAGCATTTTCTCTTGCGGCCAAAGTGGGGAGGTGTTTGCTCCCAGAGACTGTCTCTGCTTGGCTTGGTGAATAAATTTCTAGATGACTTAAATTATTGTCAAGCAAGAGAGAAGGATGTCATCCAAGAGTCTCAGGAGTAATGTTATAGTTCAGTTGGGGATATCTATTAGTTTACTAACCAAATCCCTTTTTAACATGATGATTTAATTGTAGGAAATGCTACCTATAATTTTGTTTAGGGAATACTGTTTGCATGAGATGGAATTTGCATTTGAATTGGATTTTTCTGCAGGTTACATTGCTAAACACACAGGCAGATGGGGAGATTTCATTCACACATGTCAGGAAAAGTAAGTCACGAAGCAGTCAGATGGGTTTGAGGTTAGTGCTTGAATTCATGGCAGGCTGCAGGTGGTGAGTTTTGGCACTGTGTGATGTTGCATCTTTGTGCACCTCTCTAAGCAGATGCTTCATCAGAGAAGAGAGCCAGGTGTGTGTGGAAATATGCTGTTGGTAAATGCATCTATGCAGGTTGACATTTCCTTAACCAACCCTATTAATTATAGTAGGACATGTAGTAAATATAATAATAAAACATTACATGAAATTGAAATTATATAAAAGAAATTGGTTACCTGCCTGGTGACATTATAAGGAACCATCATTGTGCTTTGTGTGTTGCCTGGATTCTAACCTTACAGGAGCATTAATGGTGCGTATGAGAGGTCCTATGCTAGGAAAGGGCCACTGGGGAGTAGAATCAAGCTGCCGTTTCTGGCAGTTGGCAGCTTCCTGATAATTCTGAGACTTTGTTGATCTGGATCAACAAATGTATACCTGAGACTCAGTTGTCTCAACAGCTGTTATCTGTCCTCAGTCCCATTTGAGGATGGGGATGCTGTGCCTCTGAGATGTAAGACCCATGGGTAGATAAGTGTCAGATCTGAAAGTGAGCTTCAGCACTCCTCCTAAGGAGCTAAAACATGACGTGCTAGATGGAGAGCAGGACTTACAGTCTACAACTGGAGTATAAACCTGGGCTTCCTGTTCTAGCACTGTCACATACTACCCTTGAGAATTTGCCAGTTCCAACTTCCCTTGGTCCTACTCCTGTCATCTCTGAAAACAGTGAGTAGAGCTGCTGAGCAAAGTTGATGACATGACAGATCTGACAACAAATTTTATAGCAAGACGAACCCTGCAGCTGCAGGGCAGTGCTGTGCACAAGGCTTGGTGTGGAGCTGTAGAAGGAGATCAAGGGGACAAGGCTAAAAAGGATCTGTAATGAGTGGTTTTAAAGCTGCCTGCAGCCTCCTCAGCCTCATCATATCCAATATTTTCTGTTGAAAATCTACTGTGTGGGCCTCGGGTGTGGCTCAGTGGGAGACCTCTTGTCTAGCATGCATGAGGACTTGGGTTCAGACCTCAGCACTGCAAAACAAAACAAAACCCAGCTGTGTAGAAATAACTGCTCTTTTTTCTTTAATGTTTAAGAGCGGTTTACAAAACAATCCCTATCCTAAAGGAGGTTAAAATCATTTTGAAAGAAACATTTTGTTTTTCAGTAGGAACCATTTTTGGTTGAAACCCAAAAGCTCAGAGCATTTTATATTACTCATCATTTTCTTTTCATGAGGTTATTCTATGCATGGTTTATGTTTGTCGGTGTTACGAGCTTGTGCATTTCTTGAAAAACACAGTGTGCCCTCCACACTGTCTGGTTTTTATGGAGTAAATACTGGATGCAGAATAGAAATCAATACCATCATCCTGGAAAACTGGGGTTGTACTAGGGTGACTCAATACAGACCAAACCTAATATGTGAGCAAATGATATGCCTTGTGTTGAACACAATTTGTCTCCTTTGAAACTTGTGTTAAAATTTGGGACTTTTCAGGAGTGACCAGGATATTGAAAGAGATTAGTTTTTCCTCATAAGAATGAATTCCTGACCTTGTAGAACTGGGTTAGTTACCCTGGGAGCACGTTGTGATCAATGGGTTCTGCTCTTCATGCTTTCTCCCTTTTGTATGTTCTTTCGCCTCTCTGCCACATGATGATCACCATCCCAGCATATGATGATATTAGGGTCACTATTGCCAGAAGCTGATCAGATCCTACCACCATGATTGTGGACATCCCAGCCTCTGGAACAATGAGCTAGACTAAACTTCTTTGCTTTATAAGCTTCTCAGTCTCAGGTATTCAGTTATAGCTTCAGAAAATGGATGTAGGACATGATAGAATATAAAGATACAAATATGTGTTGAGGGCTGAGAGTCATGATGGCAGAGGAGTTTGGGCAGGTGGTTTAGAAGTTAGTCTGGGAGCATAAAATATTTGGATACCACTTTCTTAAATTCAGCCAGAGGAGTCAGGGAAAAGGCTAAAAGGACACACATGCAATAAAGCAGCAAGTACCATTCTTTGACTCTGTTTTCCTCTCATTACTAAATGTCTTAGGAAGACTGGGTAATCATTTCACACCATACATCTCTATAAGACTATCCATGAAAAAAATGTATTCAAGTGAGAGTAGCAGAGAGCATCATGGAAAAAGAGCTTGGCCTTGAGAAGACTCCTCTGTCTTTTGGAGTAGTCCTCCAAGGCAACCTGTACTTCCCCAAGCAGAGTCAGTATTATGTAGGCAGCATGCCTTTACCTCAGGCTTAACTCATGCCAGCCCACTACATGGGTACAAGTTTCACAAAGCCAGAACAACAAGATTTTGATTCTTAAGGTTTTTTTTTTTTTATTTTACTAAGTGATATAAGGGAAGTATTTAGTTCTATCCAGATAATTTTGTCCAGACAATTTTTTGCTCATCATATGTGGGTTATGAGATTTCTGTATCAGATATGTTTAATATTGTCCAGTGGTCACAATGATAAAATTTCTTTATTTTGCATTAAATATATTTCAAGAATATCTTATTTTCTTTATCCTCTCTCTTGAATGCCTTCCCATCTGACATGAAGACATACATGTATTCCCTCTGATCCATAATTACAAGATTTTAAAGGAATTATGTCTAGATCACCTATCTTTGATACAATGTTACTATTTTCATAGTTAAACACACTTTAAAATTTATTACGATCCTGTCCATCGTAATCTCTCTTACTAAAAAACTAGTCTATAGATCCTAAAGCAAAAACTCCAGGGATGTACCTGGATATGATACTGAAATTTTAATCGGTATATTGCTTGACACATACTACTATTAAAATTTGAAAACCACAGCCCAACACAGTTAAAGCAAAGACTATCTCATACAGTGGGACACTGAGACTCTAAAAAAATTCTTTTACACTTGGACACTGAATTAAATGTAAGCTCTTATTTTCTTTTAAAAAGTCCTTCAAAGGTTAGAAATCCCCCAAAGAGAATACCTGGCTTTGTAATTCCAAATTTATTCCTCTCTCTGCTAACACTCCAGATAGCACCCAGGAGACCTGAGAAGGTTAATTTTTCTCCAAAAATACATGTTTTTCCAACTTCTCAAAGCTGGTGATCATCATTGTTTCTGTTCGTTTTTGAAAGAAACATCAAAAAGTACTTGGTGTTATCTCTTAAGGTAGGTGCATAATAAAGGTTTTCTTCTTTGACTGTTGCAGCCAGGAACTGCTACTCAAAACCTACGAGAATCCAATGGAAAGGGTGGTGATTGTGGGTGTAGCTGTAGGAAATAGGTGTAGTCATAGAACTGGGTGATGGAGCTTGAGCTTGACATAGACAATCAGATAAAAAGTAGTCCAAAGCAGAAGGGAATCTGATTAATTGATATGCGGTAAAGAAATGATGGAAACATAAAACCAACTGTTTTGATATTTTACTGAGAAACTACAATACGCCAGGCCTGTGTTCCTGAGGAAGGCAGGGTTGGTAGGGTGGCCAGCCATCCACGTTCCTAGAATCAAGGACTTTCATACTGAAACCAAGGAAGTGCTGTTCGACCCGCCATGAGTCAGCCACTCTGAACTTAAAGTGCTCACAAGTGTGTCGAGTATCATATGGGTGCTAAGGGGTCCTGAAATGAGGTTCCCAACTCTTTTTTGGTGAGGAGCCAGAAAGGGAAGGGGTGATGGGAAAGTCAGTCTTCCGTTACTTGTGACCTGAATGATGGGCAAGAGTGGTCTGGCTGAATGAAAGGCTTTCAAAAATAGTTAATTTTACATTTGGGGCCTATTCTAGTGCAGGCATTAATAAAACCAAAGAAACGTAGGCCACTGGGGGACAAAATGGGGTGCAAAAGCTACCAAGCTGGGCAGTGTATGGTCTTCTCAGAGCCTCCCAGGGATGGGTTAGCTTTCCATTGCTGCTGCCACCAGTTAGCACAATCGGGGCCTTACGACAGCACGTGGGTACTGTCCTACAGTTCTGGAGGTCAAAAGTCACAGTTCAGTCTCAGTGGGTTAAAATGAAGCTATCTACAAGGCATCATTCCTTACAGAGCTGTTTTCTTGCTTTCTGTGCTTTAGAAGCTGTGTTTGTGCCCTAGCTAGCAGCTCTCTCCTATCTTCAAAAACAGCAGTGATGAGTTGGGGCCTTTTTGCTTCAAATCACTGGCATTTACTGTTCTTCCTCCCTGTTCCACATTGAAGGCTTCTTGTGATTGCTGTGAACCCCCTAGATAATTCAGAGTAATCTCCTTAAAATCAGCTGATTAGTAACCTTACTTCCCATTTGTCATGACCCAGAAAATATTCGCCAGTTCCACAAATTAGGATGTGGACCCCTTTAGGGGTGCCCTTTTTCTACCTAGCACAGGTTGTATCAAGGATTTTGTGCTAAATTCAAAGAGGGGTCGGAAACATATCAAAGTACTTCTTTGCAACAAGGCAGTGCTAATCTCTTTCCATTTTAAAGGCTCCTCTGCTGCAGTGTGAGTGTAGGGGGTGTTTTAGTTTTCTCTTGCTATAACAAAATACCTGAGATTAAGTAATTTATAAAGAATATAAGTCCATGTGGCTTACAGTTCTGGAGGTTGTGAAGTTGAAACGCATGGCACAGCATCTGCTTGGCACCTGCTGAGGGCCTCCTGCGGAGGGAGTTATGCTGTGGTATAGGGCATCACATGGTGAGACAGAGCCAATGAGACAGAGAGTGCTCCCTACTAGAAGAGGCCACTTCCTCAGTAACCCATTAATCCACTCCTGTATTGATTAACCCACTCAGGAAGGAAAGCCTTCATAGTCCAATCACCTCCAAATGCCATTAATATTTCACACAAGGAATTGAATTTCCAACATATCAATTCTTGGGGACAGTCATTCAGACCATAGCAGGGGACAAGCATGTATAAGGCAAGATCTGTTAGATGCTGTAGGCAAGCTCCGTGACAGATGCTGGTGGTCTGGGCTAAGATTGGTACAGTGAAGATGAACAAATGGAAATGAATTTTGGCTCCATGTTAAACCCAGAATTGACAGGAATTGGAGATAGATTAGATTGAGGACAAGGGAAAACAAAGAATCCTGTGTTTTCCCCTGGCTTTCCAAATGTTAAAAGAAGACAACTCCCTGTAAGTAGGGCAGATCTGGGACACTGGGGTGGATGGGATAATGAATTCGGGTTGCCTTTGCCAGGTGGCATCCTGACGGATGTCCGGTAGTGGGT
Organism: Heterocephalus glaber; assembly: GCF_000247695.1. The sequence continues at coordinate 3,926,387 of NW_004624824.1, forward strand.
TAGGTGCACACAGCTGGAGTTCAGAATGTGCATTCCTGTCCATTTTCTCCCAATATAACATTTATGCCGCCAAATGCTTTTGGGAAATGTGTTCAGTGTTTGATAAATCTCTCCAGTGCATATCTTCAAATTTGGAGATAGGAACCTTATCAAGGTTATTTCTGTTATGTGCCACTCATGGCCTAGTCTATGCTAACCACTTTGACATTTTGTATTCATTCAGTGTGAGAGGAATGCTTTATCCTGCATTGATGGGGACTCATGTTTCTAATGAGAAATCTGATGAAATCAGGTGCTTTGAATACAGAACATCTACAAACTTTTGTAGCCTTATAATTCTCCTGCAACTCCTCTCTTCCCTTTAGGAGACCATAGTTTTGATGCAAAACTACAAATGATAGTGATTTCTATCGGATATGGATTTTACTTTTAAATCCATCAAAAGAGAGAAGTGGCAATTTCAAGTGGGCAGATGAAAAAATGAGTCTCTTGGTCTGTCTTGAGGTCTCACACCCCTCTTCCACCCCATGCTTTTCACAAAAGATCATCTCATCAGAAATTCAGGAAAAAAATGGCTTTTCATTCTTATTCCCATTTTCTGACATTCTTACTCTAAAAGTCGTTATTAATGGAGAAAACTCTGCCTATTAGGTAATCTGTGTCTTCCACTATCCTAGTGGTATTTCATTATCATTTAAATATGCCACCCACTGCTCCTTCTAAAACCTTTGGAATTGAGGGTGCTTAGTAGATTTTTTTCCCCCTAAATTACATTCAGCAGTTGTTAGAGCAAGATGGCCACCAGTGCAGCTCTTTCCAAATGGAGAGGTAAAGTGAGGGTTTGAGATAATGATTTGGATAATTCAGCCTGTTGTGACCCCTCCTGAAATAAAATATATTTCCTGTTCTCCTTTTCCTCTCTCTCCTTCCCCCCTTAATTTATTATCTTTTATTCCCTAATGGGTTGTCCTTTGCCGACTCCTTCTCCTTTCAAAAAGGCTCTTGTATTTCCATGCGGCCCGTGGTGTATAGCAAGTTTCAAAAGAATTTTTTAAAAATACTAGCTATTTTTTCTGGAGTAAGATGGAACCTCAATGTTGTTTTAATTTGCATTTCTGGAATGGCCAAAGAGGTTACGTGTTGTTTAATGTATTTATTAGCCATTTGTGATTCTTCAAATAAAATAATAACAAATACTGGAGAGGCTGCAGGGAAAAAGGAACCCTTCTATACTGTTGATGGGAATGTAAACTAGTACAACCATTATGGAAATCAGTATAGAGATTCCTTGAGAAACTTCAACTAGAAATTCTACTGGACCCAACTATTCCTCGTCTGGGAATCTTCACAAAAGAGTTAAAGACATATTACAGTAATACATGCACACTCATGTTTATAGCAGCATAATTCACAATAGCTAAATCTTGGAAGTGGTCTATATGTCCATCAACAGATAAATGGATAAAGAAAGTGAACTATAATAATAATAATGAAAATGGAGAAAGGAGATCTAGATGTGGAAGGAGGTACGTGAGGAGGGAAAAAGGAATAAAAAGAAAGTATATTAAGTACATGTACCTACTTTCTAAAATAAAGGCAAACTTCATATACTGCAAACATATACTAAAATAAAATAAAAATAAAGTATGGTATTTATATGCAATAGAATACTACAGTGCCATAAAAAGGATAATCTTGAGTCATTTGTAGGAAAGTAGGTGGACTTTGAATCCATAGTGTTAAGTGAAATAAATGAGACATAAGTGTAAATCTCACAGTGTTTCTCTTACAGGAGAAACCCAAAATATAAATAAAGACTAAAATAAAAGACATATACTAGGAACTAGAGTGATAGCTCTTTTATAAAAGGAAAGAAGACCAAGTGACAGGGTGAGGTGGAAAGGAGAGGAGGGGAAGGATATAAAAAAAAGAATTAAGATGTGTTTTGTATGTGTACCAACTCCTCACAAGGGAATGTAATCATCATGTACTACAAACATATTCTAATAAAAAACTTAAAAATAATTCTGTATATTTTTAGATAATTCTAGATAATGTAAATGGATGACAAACTTCTAGTGCTACCTTTTAAAACAGGACTTGTATTGTGATTTGGGCCAGCAATCTTTCCCATTCATTTTAGAGTCCTAATTCTCTATTTTTTTCCTTGGATTAAAATTCCCTTTGGATGGAAGATACTCTGAACTGGGCTTTGTGTTCATTGGTAAGAATAACAATGTGCTGAGAATTAAAGATGTCTCTTCTAATGCAAATTTATAAGGTTTAAAAATGATTTTCTGGCTATTGAGTATACTCTAATTCTTATGTCAGCTGAGCCTACTCCAATTCTAATCTGAGCAGGAGAACCTCTCCTGGGCCCTACAGAAGCTGTGAGGGAAGTAATCTGTTGTTCTTGATCACCTTGTTTCTCTCATGCCAGGGAGTGGTGACAGAGATGACGAAAACCACCACTGTAGGACCTGCCAGGGTGGCCACTGCCTGGCCTTACATGATCTCTCCAACCCTTGAGTCTTTTATCTGCGCAATGAGATCAATATATGTCAGCTTTTATGATGACATAAATGAGATATTTGAAAGACAAAAAAATATTAATATGTGTGTTAGCTCTCTTTCACTATGACAAAATGCCTGGGAATATCAACTTAGAGTAAGAGAGGTTTATTTTGGCTCATGGTTGCAGAGGTTTCAGTCCATGGTTGGATGGTTCCATTGCTGTAGGCCTCTGGCAAGGCAGTAACATCAAGACAGAAGGGCATGGTGGAGGAAAGTTGTTCACTTCATGGCAGTGGGAAGCAGAGGGAGAGAGAAAGAGTAAGGGACCTGGGGACAAGTTATACCTTTCCGGGGCACACCCTGAATAACTCACCTCTGGTGTCATGTAAAAGTACACTTAAATACATTTTTATCAATTTTCTTTCGATAATCTATCTTGAGCAGACTCAAGGGTTCATTGAAACTTTAGAGGGGAAATGTGAAATTCCTTACAGTTTACCCAGAAAAGCAGTTATTGTCTTCCTCATATTTACTGGGTCTTCACTATGTGACAAAGACCTAAGTGTAAGGACACTTGGGTGAACAAAATTGAGCCGCTGCCTTCATGAACCCTTTATATTCAAGAAGAGAAATGAGATTATCACACATAAACAAGTAGAATTTTTTAAATAATACAAAATGAAGATTAGGCTTCTGGGGGACAAAAATGAGAGTGACAGGCCAAGGTGGCCAGGGGTGCTATTTCAGGTAGGATCTTGAGAGTATCTCAGGAGACATTCTTGGAAGACATTGGAGCAGGGAGCTGACATAAATTCCTAATGAGTCTTGTCTTGGGATTGTTAACATTAATCTTATTGAATACTGGGCCTCACTCATAACACAGAACTATCTCTTGGTGAGGTACAGATAATTTACTACTTAGCTGAGTTACAGGGAAGACCCTGCCTCAGCGGAGGCTCAGTAGCACTGCAGAGGACAAAGTGAAGTATCTTTGGAGATTTTTTTTTATTCTTTTAAAAAAATTTATATATTAATTGGTACATTTTAGATATACAATACATTTACATTTATCATTGGGTGTTTATACCTGAACATGATATATGTTAGTTCTTATTATTTCCCCATTATCTATGCGCCCTTCACCCCCACCACCCTTCCCTATTTGCATAGACTTTGTTTCCATTTTTTTTTCCTTCTCATAATTTTTCCTTTCCTTTCTTCCCTTTCCTTTTCCCCTCCCACCACCCCTCCACCTTTGGACCTTTTCCTATTTCAAATGATCAATTATTTGTTTTAATCATTTTCATCCTTATTTACACTTTCAGTTTCACACACTAGAGATACTATTCGGTATTTACACAT
>NW_004624824.1:3935112-4052097 GCF_000247695.1 Heterocephalus glaber
TTTTTTTGGTACTGGGGATCGAACTTGGGTCCTTGCGCTTGTGCAGCAGGCGGCAGAACCACTGAGCTAAATCCCCGGGCCCACATTAAACTATGTGAAGTATAATCCCCTGTGCCTCTGTAGTGTGGGACCAGGTAGCAGAAGAGCCGGAAGGTGGGGGGGATGGGTGTGTGTGTGTGTGTGTGTGTGTGTGTGTGTGTGTGTGTGCTGGAATTGGGCCTTGTAGGTGCCCTTGCAGCTAAGTGGGGCACCAGATGAAGGCGGGGCTCCAAGCCGCTCCCTCCCGGGACCTCACTGAGACATGTGAGGGACCAGGAAGCAGAAGAGCCTTAAGGCGGGGGGGGGGGATGGAATTGGGCCTTGTAGGTGCCCTCGCAGCTAAGTGGGGCACCAGATGAAGGCGGGGCTCCAAGCCGCTCCCTCCCGGGACCTCACTGAGACATGGGCAGGAACCACCGGAACACAGCTGAGGAGCCTCAGGCTGCTTGGCCAACCCAAGGAGAGAAGCTCCAGATGAAGGCCATCTTTGGAGATTTGGAAGTGTGTCCTAAGGTTGGTCTTCTCACACAGAGACTTGGCTCGGATTGAACAGGGATTATAGTGTACCAGTTTAGGGTTGGTAAACAGAACAAAGCAAAAACATTAATTAGGATGAGGAGTTCAAAACCTCTTAGGGTACTTGGAGGCTAAGAAATCAACATTCCAAATTACAGCACTCCAGAGAAGTAGTCTCAGAACCAACTTGTCTCTGACCTTGGCTCCCCCCTCCCCCAGGGTTTCATCCCTTTTCTCTCCTGAAGCACAGGGAGGTCCTTCTCTAAACCTCGCCCATCTTCTTAAAGGCTGGTTGGTCCAGAAAATTAACCATAGGGAAAGAGTTTGTAGCTGACACTGCAGCCAGCCCCAGACACACTTTGTAGCAGGCTGTTGTCTGTTCTTTGGGCCTATTCATCTGACCTAAGAGTCACCTCCTATTGCTCTAAATTGCCTCCATTCAACCACTTTCCTTTCCCTATGAAGAGGGTGTGTGAGCTTCTAAATCTAAATGGTACTTCCTCGCCTGTGATGCCCCCTGCTGTAATAAACACATACTGTTTTTCTCCTGTCAACCTGGCATTGTAGGTTATTTCTCCAGACTCAGTGATTGAACTTTCCAAGGCAGAGGGTACAGTCCTTTCACCTTTATAGGTCATTTGATGCTTTCTGTCAAAGAGAAGATGAGTGTTTCAAGAAGTTCCTGGAATGAGTAATAAAGTTATTTGGACATTTCCTGTGCAAGTATTTCCTTGAATAGTAACATTACACATTGAAAACAGTTAAATGGTAAAGTCCTGGAAATGCAGACAATGAGCAATAGATGGTTCTGATTCTTAGGCAGCATTATTACCATTGTCAGCTAAAGCTTATTCAGGACTTAAAATATACTAGATGCTATGCCGGGTCCTAACAGTTCAGAGGTGAACAGGCAGCTTATGATCTATCTATGGAGACAGTCCTCAAACAAAAAGCACTATGAATTAATTACAATTGCAGTAGGTTCTGTGAAAGAAAAATGTTCCTGGCTGTGACAGTGTGGTGGAATACATCAGCAGATATGAAGTGTTCTAGGGGTATCCAGAAAACAAGCTTCTCAGGCTTGTGTAAAGATGATAGTTAGGGGCTGGGGTTTTAGCTCAGTGGTTTCACCGCCTGCTGTGCAAGCGCAAGGACCTGAGTTCAATCCCCAGTACCAAAAAAAAAAAAAAAAAAAAGACGCTAGTTAGGTAAAAGAAGGCAGGAGAGATGTGGGTGAAGGAGGCTGAAATATATCTTAAGAGCAAGGAGAAGCAAAATGTCCCTGTAGATGAATAAATATTATATCCCTGTGTTCACACACAAATTGACTTAAATAATATCCTAAGATACATTCACAGTACACAGTGTCAGTGTTCAGAACCATCAAAACTGACAGAGTCTACCAGCAATCACTTGGCCCATTCCTCTAACTAAACAGCAGTTGTTTGTTGAAAGAACGTTGAATTAATGAGCCCAGCTTAGTTCCTCAGTGACCTCCAATGGCTTCTTTGCTTATGCAAAGCATACAGAAGCTTGACAAAAGGCTAATGTGTGTCCTAACCTGGTCCACTCCAAGAATAGAAGACAGCAGGGAAAATGTGCTTTGGGGCATGACCTGGTCTTGCAGGATGATCAGGTGAAGATAACATCCTATTCATAGCAACAAAACCACCTTAGCTATCCTAGGTTTCAGAGCTAGAGAAGAGGTAAGAGCAGAGTGCTCTGAAGGAAGTTATATCTTCAAGATATAAGTCTGTGGTTTAAAATCTGTTTTCCTTGGTTTGAACACTGTCAAAGATGAGATAGCCTCAGTTGAAATGTAGAGCATGCAGGAGGTCAGCCTGGGTAGGTTCAAATTGTAGCTCCATCTTTTAGAAGCTGCACACACATGACTAAATTATTTAACACCTTCTTGTCCAGATGATGTCAATAGTACTGTATGGTTCTTGGAGATGAAATGAGTCAGTTTGATGAAAAGGACTTAGCACCAGGTCTAGAACAGTTAACATGCGTTATATGGCAGGTGCTGCCCTTATGTCAAGGGAGAGCTCTCTGGCCCTCATGGAAGCCTGGCTATTCCCTGGGAGAAGACTCCAAGGAAAAACTGATTTCAGAGGCATAGAGAAGGGCAGTCTCAGATTTGCCTGCATTTGGAAATAAAGAATTTGAAAAGAGACTCATCTTGAGAGTTGATTCCCGATTTAATCTGGATCTTGTATCAGGCTTCTTCATGGAAAAGAATAACAGTTGGCAGGGATGGTTGATATAACCCCATGGGATGTTGATATCTTTTTCAAATTCATATCTAAAGCAACCTCTGTCTCTCTCAGTCTGAACCAAACACAGGCTCATTTTGACTTGAATTTTAGACAGTCGTATATCAGCCAGAATAAAGCAGCAAAGTGCCCTTCAGAACTCATGGCAGATAAAACTTTTTGTTATTCTTTACCTTGCTAGCGACCTGAATGTGGAATCCACTTGGCTGATAAGGACACTGGTGTTGTATTTCCTCTTAGAAGTTTTGTCAGATTAAAATCGAGCAAAGCCTTGTCTACTATGTGCTCTGCATTCAAACTTTTCACAGTGGATTTTTAAAAATCCTTACAGATATAAAAATTATGGTGAAATAATGCGTGTTGGAAACTTTTAATGAGTATAAACTATGATGTTGGAAAAATTCCCTTATAGAATTAAAATAATGAGGGTGAATTAAAGGCTTAAACTGCTCAGAAGCCTTTAGAAGAAACCCTTAGAGGAAAACTCACTTTGTGGTACTATATGTCTTTAGTGGTTGGTAAGGTGTTTTGTGTAGTTTTCCAGGTTAACACTGATGTTGCTCATTCTCTAACTCCATGCAGACACTGGGAGAATGGTCATATTGAGATCACACTTTCATCTCTGGAGACAAACTGGGCAGGCACAGAGAGTGCTAACAGAAAATTGGAGTTTTTCTCATGAGAAAAATAATCTCAATTCTGGGCCAGTGTTGAGTGTAACCTTTGGTCTCACTACCATTTTAACCCATAGCTTTCTAGAAGAGAAGGATTTGGGATTTCCAACCTGAGTAATCCAGAGATCCATGGAGGTGATAAAGGAAGGAAATCTTATTTTCTTACCTAGAATTCTTATCTTCAGTGGAGGATGGCATGATGAGAAACGGTGAGCTGAAGTACTTGCAATACCCATGGTGAATTAATGTGTATCCCTCATTGAGAAAACAGATGGGAAGAAGATTCTGACTGTTAATTACTTTGGTCTTCTCAAGTATCTTTTTGCAAAGTTTTTAAAGTCTTCAAAAGTCATGAATTTGTGAAGAGTTTTGCAATTGACATTGGATTTATCTGTGACATGTAGACAAAACTTAAATAAGGAGTTCATACAGCCTGCTGTGTAAGTACTTGTTTGGATTTAAGTATTTGGAGGGGATGTTTAACTAAGATGGTACTTGTATGCCAAAAATGATATGTTTTATCTATAGCTATGCCTAACTCCTTAGTGCTAACCTTCCAAACAGCTTCCCTGTTAATAAGCATTATGATTTTATGAGTAGCTAATGGGTATCCTGTATTACCATATTTAATCCTTATTAACCATGCAAGGAGGTAGAAGGCATTAATTCTGTTTTATGAGTGAGTTCAATAAAAGCTTAGAGTTTAAATAATACTCATGAGCAAGGATGCATAGCTAGCAAGTGGAAGCATGATGATTTGAACCCAGGGTCTGGAGAACATGGAGACCAGTGCTCTGAGTCAGCCTTCTGTTCTGCTCCCAATTACAGCTGGCTGCCTGGCACCTGGTCCTCACAAGACAGTACATGAGCTGAAGATCACACAGAGTGGGCCTTGGATGATAGGTAGCAGCTGAGCAATATGTCACTTCATCCTTGTACTTGGTCCTGATGCCTTTCAGCCATAGCATTTGCCAAGAATTTGTGAAGTAGAGTTTATGACATAGAAAGGAAATTAACAGAGTCCCTATTTCTCATCTGGGAAAACAAATTAGTTTCCATGGAAATATAGATCATCTTTACAAGAGAACATTTGTGTGTATTGTGTAAAAAAGTGCAGGCATGTAAGCATGTACGTGCACACACATTTAAACTGTGTTCTTATATATTGAATACTGTCATTTAGTTCAGCAGTGGGAGGTAAGATAAGTATATTAACCTTTCTCAAAGTGTAGAAAATGCTAAGTGCTTTGCACACCTGAGCTTGTTTATTTTACAAGAACCTATGTATGGCTTTTCTCATTCTACATTTGAGGAACACAAGAGAGATTAGTTAAACTGTCCAAGTTAGTGGAATTAATACACAGAAAAAACAGCATTTGAATCCATGGCTGTCTTAGTCCAAATCCACTTTTTTCTTCTGGACTTTTCTACCTGTCAGATAGTGAGAGACATTAAGATGAGCTCAAGGTATTGCAGATGCATAAAATGCAGCTGATATTTTGCAGAGGTTTTCTTGAATCATGGTCTGTAATAAAAAGCAACCAGCTTTCTCAAACCCACCACTTTCAGCCCCATGTTCCCTGCTTTAGATTTCTCCTTAGCTCTTACCCTTATCTGGATGATTACGTATTAATTTATTTCTTCCTATTGGGCAGGGGCCTTATTTCCTTCATTGCCAGGTTCCTTGTGCCTAAAATGAGATGACGTATAACATAAATGTTCCAAGCATACATTCATTGAAATAAGGATCATATCAGTGATCAAAAGAATTTGTGACAAAGAACCAACATTTAGAGTTTATTTTGAATGATAATGCCTGACTGTTGTCTGTATGAATGTTGATTACAATGGAAGTTCAGTTTGAAAAATTTCCAAAAACTTTTGTTTTATATCTCAAGAACATTAAAGGTGGTTGTGAAGCTGTAAATTAAAGGAGTGAAGAGCAAAAAAAATTAAATAAGTAAAATAAATAATAATCTCCTTATCCTGTCCTTGCTTTGGGTTACCATGAGAAGTCGTCCTTTACTTTTAGAAATAATTCATGCAATGCTAAAAAAGGCCATCCTGTGTGCTTGGAAATGAGGGGCATTCATCATATTGAAACAGCTAAAACTTTTCAATCCCATCCATTAACTCTCGAAGCTGTGAGTGGTCACGATGCCGCCTTGCCCATCTATTTAGTATTTCCAGACAATCACGGTACAGTACAAAGCAATTTGTTTTTATATAATTTCCTTCATGCGCGCAAACACAACATGCATCATAGGGAAAGCCAATCATGAGCTGAAGAGAAAAGAGGATGATTTAAAGCAGGAGAGTGGTTCATTTGCTTTGGGGTGTGAGAAACAATTATTCCAATAGGCCAGGGCTGCTGCAGGAAGTCAGGTGAATGAGACTGCTTGCCCTGGCTGACTGCTCTGCCTAAGTAACTTCTTTTCAGAGGATTTCTTACTGAGCTGTAAATGCTTTTAATGTGATGAAGGCCAGATTTGCCTCCTGTATACCTAGAAGCAGTATTTCCATTGTCCCCCACTTTTCCAAAAGATCGTCTGCCCTCACATGGAACAACAGTCAGAAATACTGCTGTTTTTATCATACATCCTGCATCTGGAATGCACTGAGATTTCAGCCACTTTTGAGAACTTAATCTTCAAATAAACTCCTTCTTAGCTCTGTGAAAGCTTTTCTTTTTAAATTTTTTAATTCAGTTGTTTGTTTTTGAAGGGAAATAGTTCCTTTGCCTTTCTAAATACAAAATTTTCAACTTCTTTTTGTTTGCCTGACAGATATAACCAGCTATATATTTGGTTTCTGTAAAAAGCTGCAAAGTAGTAAATATCCTTCCAAAATACCAAGCATCATGAGAGGATTTATGGCTATGGGGAAGAATGTCACAGAGGTTGGCCTCAAAAAGAGGCTGGCCCTTTTGCTGGCCCCTTTGCTGGCACCAGAGCCCTCTGTGTGATGGATGCTAGGTAAGATGAATTGGCTGGGTAAGGAAGGCATGGCTTGCAGGGTTTGCACATCTTCAAGATCCCTTTGAACTTGAAGAGGCTGCTATCTTGTGTTGCCTGTGTCCCCAGCTCTTTATATGTGGTCCTGGCTTTTAGGTACTAGGATCTCAGATTCATTGTTATACTGGTTTCCATAAAATTTACACAAACCAACAATGACTTTAACTTGTGTTAATGGAGACCTGGACACCACTGGAAGGACTTATGTCTCATGAGACACAGGGCACATGACACTTTCTTGTGCTTCAAACTTCTCCCTAATTTCCATACCATTAGTGAAGAACTGGCTGTGAATCTTCTTTCTCCTCATCTTTAATCTTTACTCGGTTTTGCCTATTTTCTCTTGCTTTCACAAAATCTCCAAGGCTGGGTAACTGATATATAAAAAAGGCATATGGGGCTCATGGTTTTAGAAACTAGAAGACGAAGATCTAGTGGCCCCATCTTTTTAACCTCCAGTGAATCACAACATGGTGGAGAAGCAGAATGGGAAATAGTCATGTGGATATGAGGTCACATGCACAAGGTTGCCTCAATTTATAGCAGCCTGTTCTTGCAAAAGCCAGCATACTCAGAAAGACCAGCATTAATCCCTTCCAAAGATGATGCCCCTACTGATGTAACCACCTCCCACTAGGCCCCACATCTTATTGGTTCACCATTTCTCCACATCATCACACTAGGAGCCAGGCTTCCAATGCAGCATCATTTATGCAGCACACCCAAATATATTCAACCTAGTGAAGTCTCCTTTACTAGAGGGATTAACACAAAAACATACAAACTTCCTCCAGCACCTGTTATGGGGAGATTTAGCCTTCTGCCACCCTCCCTCCAGCACCATCTCCAGTAGGAACAGCCTGTTTCCCACTCCGATCTTCTCTTACCTCCATCTCTCCCTTGGCTCCTCACCAGTTCCCCTCCTCTACCCTGAATCAACTCCACCCTGTTGACACATGACATCCATGTTCTCTGATGCACATGTGATCATGTTGGTATCCCTGATGAATAGCCTCTGATTCCAGACATCAAATGTCCTTCACGATATTAGGACCACATTTCCCATCCATATGAACTCTCTGATCTCTGCTCACCTCTCGTGGCTCAGCCCCCTCCCTTTCTTCTTCTTTCCTTTATTGCATCTGCATGGATCTTCTTTCAGTCCTTTGAAATACTTTACCTCCTTCCTTCTATTCCTGTGATCTGCTGTACAGGCTGTTTCTAGGTCTAGATTATTTTCCCTCCCCCAGCCTCACAGATCTCTGACACTACTTGCTTTTGTAGACCAGTAGTGATCTACAAAATAATCAATGATTATCAAGGTTCCTGGAACTTGGAAGTCACCCATTAAGCCCTACATGAGTAAGTAAGTATCCTGAGGTTGCACCTCCTTGAGATGGCATTGCCCCAGGATCAATGTCCATGTATTCTGCAGAGCACAGCACAGCATGGGAAGCAGAAAAGCAGAGAGCACTCTTCCAGTTGAAAACCCCAACAGCCACACCTCAGCCGGGAGACCAGAGTCACATCAACAGCATAAGCTATATTGAAAGTATATCCATTTGACAGAATGGAAAGAAAATTTTACTTTACCTCCATCATCTCTTCCCAATGCCTATAACCCCATTGATGATAAGTGTGAGAAAAACATGAAACAAATCCCTGTCATGGGACATTACAGAATTCCCAAGTGGCATCTCTGCTAACTGCCAAGGTTTTAAAATTAAGGAAAAACTGAGAAACAGTCACAGCAAACAGGAACCTAAGGAGCCATGACAACTCAAGATGCCATTACTATAGGGTCCTGGATGGAATCCTGGAACAGGAAAAGGACACCAAAGGGCATCATTCCAAGTGCAGACTTCATCTAATAAATGCCTATCAAGATGGGTCCATTAATCTGACCAATGCACCCACTAACAACATGTTAATAATACAGAAACTGGGTGTGGGGGATAGGAGGATTCTGCAATCTTTTTGTAAATCTAAAACTGTTCTAAAAACAATGAAATCTGTCCAGGGAACTAAAAGCCATGGGCAATCACTCTTGAGCAGCCCAGTAATGAGTCCCCCTCCCTGATGCCCTGGGCCAAGACTAAACTGTGATTCTGCTTTTCTGCACCTGGGGACCTCTCCTCTGAGCAGGATTCTGCAAACAGTGAAGAACTCCCTCTCTCCAGTCTCTCTCCTCCTGTCCTGCAAGAGGATTTTATTTTAGCTTGCTTCCAACAGCACTCAGCTGCCACTGCAGGCAAATATCTGTCTGCCTCGAATGCAATTGCTATTGTTCAACACACTGGGGAAAAATGAGCCTTCTTGCTGGAGTCTGGGTCCCTGAGCAAATAAACAGGGAAGAAAAATAGTGCATGTGGGGGTTGGCGTGGTCTAGGGAAAGACTAGGAAACCAGACGATTGAAAAATCCATGTTTAATTTGGCTGAAAGTTTGGGCAGAAATCCTGCCTTTTCCCTTTCCAATTTGCAGTCTTCCCCAGCCTTATTGGAACCACTCAGCTCATATTGTGGATGCACAGAATTGTTGACCCCAGGCACTTCCAGTCTTGGAATGTGGGAGCTGGAAAGAGCTGTTTAGAGCCTCCGTCTTTCCAGCTGGGTTAGGTGGTCTATATAAGGGCCTCTCTCTTGCTTCCTGATTTCTGAGTTCTGTGCTGGGTGCTGGACACACATTTGGACTGAAATGGATGGAGCCTGAAAATCCCTGAGAATCCCATTGATGGTTTGTTAGCAATATGGAAATGTATCTCCCAACATTTATCAGGCCTCTATTGGGAGGGTAAAGGTGAAGAGTGCTCTGGGGCTGCATCCCCTGGGCACCTCAGCTTTCTGATATGCACCGTGGGAAGAGCTAGGACCTGCTTCACAAGGCTATGTGATGATTAAGTGCATCAAACCATGCATGGGACTCTTGATAGTGCCTGGCATCTTGTAATTTTCCAATAAATGTTAGCCCTTCAAAATCAATTGTGTGTCCTTTAAAATGTTAAGCACGAGCATTTCACTTTTCATCTTCTCTTGATGCGAGGGGGTGGAGAGCTATTTGTCAGGTCTTGTCAGAAAAAGATTAGAAGTTGCCAGCCTGGATGTAATTGTCATGGAGGGGACTTAAATTTTGTTTGGATTAATAATTCATTAATCAGTCTCATAGGTAGAGATCAACTTGAGAAGTCTGAGTTTTTATCATTAATAATTTTAATAGATTCCATTTACTGAGGAAATACTATGTACCTTACAAGGTACAAAGTGCTTTAGGCGATTGTGTCTGACTCTCCCAACAGTAGGAAGTAGATATTATTATTTGTTTTACTTAAGCTAACATTGAAGAGGTCAAGGGACAACTCAGTTGCAAGGCTAGTAAGAAGGAAAGCTGAGATTCAGAATGGGATTGGCAGTTTACAGAGCTGTTCTCTTGATTGCTATGCTCCGCTGCTTCTGTTTGTTCACCAACCTAGAAAAAGAGTGGTTAAAAATATCTTCTATCTTCCTGTTTTTATGGGGAAAAGGGAAGAGAGAAGTTAGTGTTCTTAGGAGCCAGAGGGACTCCTAGAATTTGCCATGCATTAAGGTACCAAGATGGCCAGGGTCTCTTTCCTCCTTGTTTATCCCCCAGCTCTGCCAGTGTCTGAGAAGGTGGCTGGTTTGGTTTGAGATTTCCCCCAGCTTGGCTCTGGAGAATCAGTTGTTAAAAGCAAATGTTCAGCTTCTTGCTGAGAGGGTCTTGTGTCTGTGCTTAGTCTTTATCACTAAGTCGAGATGGAGATTTCTAGCCACTTGATAGGAGGATTTACAGTGATTTATTTTAGAGCCACAGTATATTCTCAAAGTCACAGAAGCCAAAAAAACTTTCTGGGTCTCTCATGAGCCATTAGCCACCTACTCTCATTAACTCTTGCTTTGTCAGATAAAATGGCAATCACTTTAACCAGAGTCACTTTAACCAGAAAGCATCATCCCATCACATCCTCTTGCCTTTGATTTTTATTCCTTTCCCCCAATTAAGTCATTCTACTAATCCTTCCATCTTTTCTCTTCTGGCCCAAATGGATCAGGCAAATAATAAGCCAGCCAACTTTTGACAACCTACTGTGTGTACAATATGCCATTATCTAAGTCAACAAAAATTTGTGGATATTTGAAAAATGCACTCAAAAGCATTTAAAAGCATTGCATGAATTACAAAGCTTTGTCCAGTGCTTAAAATTAAAATCAGGACATTAGACTATTAAATTAATGGGATGAGATCTACATCCTCCAAGATTTCAAAAACACTACCCTTTAATTGTTAATTAGAAAATATAGTGATTAAAGGACATGAGGAATAATTTTGCTGTTTTTCCATGTGCTGTATGTGACTGTGTGAATTATTAACTCTGAGTAGCATTCACTTTGGTTATTTACATGGCTTTATGAACTATTTTCAATCTGCACCTGTTCTTATTTTCAATTAAAATTATAATATATAGATTTCAGCCTGTATCTTGTACTGAAAATAATGAGAAGAGAAAAAAAAACTTTTTTGTACTTTTACATAATTGTGTAATATTTCTTTGTAGCATTTCTTCCAAGTCAACCTCCCTTACAGACTTGCCTGTGAGAGATCGTGATGTGCCAAAATTCTGGCAAAGAAAATTTGGACTGCTATTGGTCATATATTTAATGTTATTGCATTTGTGCTGCTGGGACCAAAAGTTCTTATCAAATTTATTGAGATTATTTTAACATTTTGAAACAGATTGCCCATGCTATATTTAGAAAAAAAGAACTTCAAGTGATAGATGGATATACTTACAGCTTACCTCTCAAATTTTTATTATAGTTGACATTTAGACAATTTTGAAACTCTCTACTATTCTGTTTTATAAAAAAGGCAATGATACTCAATTCTATCCAGGATTATTATGTGGTTGTAACAGTCCAGGAAAGGATGGACCATCTCTTTCTTGACAAAGGATTTATAAAGTGGATTATGCAATTTTGGGAGTATTTGAAATAATCATCACAGAAACACATTTGTGAATAGTAAGTTTTAATAAATGTATTTTCTGCTGTTAAAGAGGCATTCACTTCTTCTGAAATGATCAGAAAAAGCATGACTGTACTCCAGTCTTTTACATAGAGAGCAGTGTGACTGATGCCCCTAGAGTTGTTCAGTGTGCAGTCTACAGCTCAGAAGAATCTGAGTTTCTTCAGTGTAATTGATCTAAGAACCAGCAACTTTGGCTTCATGGGGTCTTATCACATTCATTGTCTTTTATTCCTTTGGGCAGGGAGACTGCAGTTGAAGGAACCCTGAAATGCCCAAATTCCGCTGGAACACTCTGCCTTGAGAGTCTAAAGATTTGTCTTTATCCACTCTTCTCAGTAATGCTTTTAAGCCTTATACCATACCATATTGCAAATGCACAACATAGGCCAGTTCATTACACTTCAGTCACGGAACCTGACTCAAAAGGGATGGGACTCCTTGTTGAAGAGAGGAAACACAGAGAGCAAAGGTGAGCTAATTTGGCTACAGGTATTGATGAGAGCCTCAGAGCCTGGGAGCAAGATTGGGAGGTGCTGAAAATGTTGTTGGCCAGTGGTCCTCCCACCTGGCTAATCCCCTGGTGGGCTTCTCAATACCAGTCCTTGGAGTACACTCAACTTTTTTTGCTCAGACTATGCAAATTAGGATTTCTGGGCTGCAGCACAGGCATCAGTATATCTTATAATTTTCCCTTGAATTGGGAGCCATTAGGTTAATAAAACACTAAGAAAGGAAAACAGATACAAAATCAAGAGACTCTTTCCATTCATGCATTGATCCATCTACTTGTTCACTTATTTACTTAAGAAGCATTATAAAACCTCCTGAGCACTATAGACAATGCAAGGATTTGGGGATACAGCTGTGAAAAAAACAGATATTAAAAGCACAGACTATCATTTCTATGAAAGTTATTATTTTGAATGATGAAAAAGAAAATTCCTTTTTAAAAAAAAGGTGAATTACTAACACATCATGTAATAGATTTATATTACTCGGGTTTGTGAAATTCCGTTCCTGATGCCAACTCTTCCTTCAGATACAACTCACTTTCTCTTGACTGATTTGCCAGGATGAAACTCGTGACAAAAGACAAAAGTCTTACAAATGCCATGATGCTCAGTTCTGCTTTCTAAGTGCTTTGGAAATGTCCATAACACAAAATGGACATCAATAATCCATGGTCAGGGGCTTCTCCACTTAGGCAAGGTGCTCAATTTGTCCAATGTGAGACCACCTGCTCATGTGTCAGCCCCTGGCAGCAGCCCACACATTTGGGCGCCAGAACATGTGAAATTAAGTTTACCTGATGTACTCTGACAGCAGCTTTCTGTTACAACGTGCAAATTAGATTAGGTTAAGGTAGAGGGCAGAGTGAATGGATGGCTTCCTAGATTGATACTAGAATACTGATGGCTGTAACCAGAAGGTGACTGGTTATGGTCCAGCTTGGGTCATTGGTAATCACAAGTCCTTGTTATTGATGCCTGTGCAGTGGCCTGTGGGGAAATGCATGGCTTAGTTTTTATTGGATTTTGCCGTATAGCCAAGCATCATATTGCTAGTGGGACTTCACTGACCTTCAGTCTGGAACGTGAGGAGCAAAGGTCAAACGTGCAAATGGGCGATAGAGACTAAATAAGCTAGTTGTCTCTTGAGTGTTGCCTTGGCACCCTTCTGAATGTATGTTATGGGAGTAAAGAAGCTCAGTGTCCAGCCTGATACCTGAGGAGCCTGGGTCAGGCCAGAGCTGATGTGGCTTTTGGGTCCCTCAAGGCAGCCATCCACAGTTCTGCTCACAGCATGATGTGATCTCATGGAGACCTGTAACTCTACCCGAGGAATCTTTTTTGTTTTTTTAATTAAGGGCATCTAAAGTTTCCTCTGCCTCATTAAATAGCTCAATTGGCTTCAAAAGCATTTTCTACTTGTATTGAAAATGGGAACACGCTGAGCATCATCCTATGTTTGAAGATTCTTTTTTGTAATGTGATATTGGGTTGTGTAATAAACTTTAACCATGCACCTGCAGTACAACTCAGTGATGTCTCATCCCAAGCTATGGTTTAATGGCATAAACACAGTTGAAAGCAAGATAAATTCAGCTCTTTAAACATAATGTGTGCAGAAACCTAAATCTTTCATTGGAAAGTTGACCAAAGACGCATAGAATGGGTCAGACATAACTGTCACAGGGATTGGAGAGTGATCTAGAGGTTTCCTAGGGAGAAAGAGCTGCGTTTATTTATTTGCTTAAATCATTGTATCCTTTGGAATTGCTGAAATTCTACACCACTCCTATGTTCAATAGGGTTGAGGTGATTTCTGGCAAGATGATTGCTACATTATTGAAGGAAACAACAGTAACAACTACAACAAAACAAAAACAGTTCAGAGATTAAATCCCATTTTTAAAGTTTCCAGAGATTAAATAGAAAAACTCTCTGAGGCTTGGTTAAAAGGCTGAAGGGAGAAAGGAATTTCATATAAAAATCAATCGCTCTGTTCACTGACACGCAGTGACAGAGCTAATAATTGTGTCCATGTAAAATCAGACCCTCTTGTTACTTTTTAATGAAGTCTGTCTGATTCTGTGATATTTTTGGCCTAGGAAATGAAAGAGATGTTTTATTAAATGAAACTAGGTCTACATAGGTAAAGTATTTGCCTATAAGTATGTAATCATATCATACAATAAAAGGCAAATATAAAAAATAAATCAGAGACACAGAGGTAGCTCAGATAAGCTTATTCCCTCAAAAGCATTATCCCTGTTTCCCGTGGGACAGCAGCCTGGATTTTGCATTGGAACAATGGCAGAAAGCAATTGGAAGGGAAGGAAAGGTTTTGTCTACCCCCTCTCGGACCCGTATGTCACAGCGTCTGTTCCCTGCTGTGGTGAGAAGTCCAACTCTCCTCTGTGAGCCAAAAAGAATAGGGCCTTTTTCAGACTGTGTGCTCCTAAGATGCTGCCAGGAATCAAAAGTGCTTTCCCCAAACAGCAGAAAGCCCTTCACCTGTTTAAAACAGGTGACTGGGTTTGCCAAGGTGAACGCTTGTCTTATGTTCTCTCTTGCTTTTTCTCCTCTCCCCTTATTTCTTCTTTCTCCCTGTCTCATTTGCTCCCTCTCCTTTCTTTCCTCCCTTCCATCCTTTTAGCATTAAAGACACTTGGTGCAAAATCAGCATTATTATTATTATTTTTTGGTGGGGTACCGGGGGTCGAACTCAGGACCTTGCATTTGCAAGGCAGGCAGCAGAATCACTGAGCTAAATCCCCAGCCCCTAGCATTATTATTTTTAACACTCACCTTGCCAAGGAGGTTGTACCTCAATCCATCCCCAGCTATTTAGTTAGGTGATAGTGGTATCCTTCAGCTGACCATTGTTTTTCCAAGTGAGCATGTGAATGTGTGTGTGTGTGTGTGTGTGTGTGTGTTCATGTGAGGGCGTGTGTACAAGGCCATGTGTGCGGTGTGTGGCATGTGTGTATGTGAGTGTGTGCCTGTGTGGGTAGCATGTGCTTCACACATTTTCACGGTAATGAACACACATGCTCACATGGCTGGTCTGTGGGTTCCCTCAAGTTCGTGCCTCGGGGATCTGATGTACTTGGGCAGGAACTGGAAAAATAGCATCCTTATATGTAACACCTCAGCCTGAGTTATACATGCCTGCCAAGCCCACAGAGCACACAGGACTTCTAAGAAATTCCTTCTGGTGATAAGGCCACCCTTTTTTCACTTCTGCCGTGGTGTGACTTGAGAGGCGAAGGGAATGACAGGGTGTAGCAAATCCTGTACTAACTGTGTGTGGGTGGGTGTGGGCTTACTTCATCTTTTCCAGTTATCACCCATTCTGAGAGCCCTGTTTCTGTCCAAAATGCGACAGAAGATACTCCTGTGGGAAGGGGGGATGACTGTGGGCATGGAGAAGGAGTCTCCTAAGGCCACAGCACCTCACAGGGTGTAGGCATGGCAAAGGCATTCTATCAAAACTATTGAGCCCAGAATGGAAGCTGACTCTTTAAAAAAAAAAGTTTTGACAAAATTAGCTTTACTCTTAGCAGCCTGGGAGTGCTAACAGAATAGGAGCTATAAATCTGTCTGGTATAGCCGTCTCTTCTTAAAATAGATGGAAGATGGACAGATGGATGGATGGATAGTTGGATGGATTGATACACACATGTCCATGCTAACACTCTTCAAGTAGGTGGATCTTATGGTCATCCAGCTCTGCGTCTTCCAGAGGTGGAGCATGGGGTGGTGGCATTGCTCTATTCTCTTCTGGTAAGGTCCAGAGAATATGATGACATCACCACAAAATTCTTCTGAGCAGTGGAGAAAACACAGGGTTTTGAGTCCATGGTCAAGATGATTAGCCTTAGTTTCCATGTCCATAAAATGAAAAAATAGTTTCTAACTTTCTGGGTTGTCAAGAAAGCTAAAAGACATCTGTGCCTATAAATCCATCTCTGTAGCCATAGCTCTGCATATGTCTATCTAATCCATAAAGCCTAACTCAATGCCTAGAACATAGAAGACAGTGTGATTAATGGGCACTACTATGTCCACTGCCACTAGTTTTCTTCCTTATTCTCTCTTCCCTCCTAGGCGAGTCACACTGTATGTCCATTGGATCCTTTCCCAACTTCCTCTTGGTCTCTGGCAGCCAATGGTGCCCATTGTACCTGTATATGTAGATATATCTATACATCTTCCAGATCTGTCTCTGTCTATCTGTCTGTCATCTGTCTGCCTTCTGGAGATTTACATGCAGGATTCTTTTTGTTTTCTCCCATGACCACTGTCCTAACTCACCCCATCCTTTGTATGTTGAACTATAAAGACTGTTCATGTTTTGTAGAGTTCAAATGATGAATATTTTAATAGAAATTCCCCTGACATTTCTCACATTCTAAAAACATATTGTCTCCTACCTCCTCCCCTGTGAAGAGGGACTAGCCTGTCATGCAGTCTCCAAATGAGCTGGCAGTTAAGGATGGAAAGTGAATTTGTGTCTGAGGTGCACGGCTCCGTCACCTGTGTCTTTCCTTCATCATCATTCATGGAGGCACAAGGTCCTTGGAGATCAGAGATGCCTCTGTCGGAGCAGTTATAAATAATGAGCCATTCTACATGCCAGATTCTCCTATACGCATTTTACACAGATCATTTTATTTAATCTTTGGAGCAAACTTAGGAATTGAATGCCACTGTTGTCCCCACTTTATAGACAAGGCGTCTGTATCACAGGAGGCTGGTGTGACATGGTGCAGCTTGCAGGGCCAGCAAGAAGTAGAGCTGTGGAGAACACCAGTTGCCTTTGACCCCTGTGGTTTGTGCTTCTGTGCATTTTTGCCTCCCAGGAAGATCAGAGTGGCCTTCTCCATGGTGTCTCACTGCTGCATGCACTCGGCTTCCGCTCACTGCTTGGGCGTGATGGGCAGGAAGCACTTCCTACGTGTCCTCCATAAATGGTCCCATGAGGAAAGGAGGCTCTGCTTCCTGAAACATCTCGCCTTTTCTGTTCTGGCCATGAGGTGAGGACTTCCTACAGTTTTCTCCCTCATCCCACATCAGCAGCCAGTGGCTCCTGGCTGAGTTTCAGGCATGGGACCTGAAATTCCATCTCAACCCAAGCCATCAAACCAGGTCTGAATGGAAAAACTGAACACTTGGACATCAGCATCTGGAACCCAGACTGGGGTTGCACTGAATTATCAGCAGGTCCTCTTGTTACTGTGTTCTTAGCTATTCTTGGACTTCCTTATGCATTAGAAATTAGATGGGCATAGAAGAGGAAGCTGCACTTCCCTTTCAGAATGAAAAGCCAAAGCTATCTGTCATGCCTTTTGGATAGGTAGGGTGTTTTTAATGACCAAAGGGGAATGTGGTTCTAGGAGCAGAAAGCAAAAACATTGTGCACCAGCCAGAAAGTCTGCCACAACCACAACACCATGCCTAACTTCCCTGAGCTCCCAGGCTTGCTGAAGTCTTCAATTCATACTCTGAAGCACAAACATTAACCACTCCGCCTCACCTTCTTCCTTCAGATGGTTTAGGAAAATCCAGGGTCAGGGCAGCAGGTAGAAACAATGCCGAGTGAGATTAGGCGGTGTGCTCTGTTGGGGGATGTGCCATCTCTCCATTCCTCGTCCTTGTCTTCTCTACCTCCTGTGAATTCTCTGGGGGCTGTTTCTGGCCATTCCTTGCCCTTTCTTCTCTTCTCTTTACTAAGTGAACTTTCCCCTTCACTACTCAGTCTCTGAGATCTGCTCTTTAAGTGCTCTCACATGTGATGCTCATCCCAGAAGACGTGGTGGCCCACGTCTCCCAGATAACTGCATTTTTCTTTGTCTACAGTGCCCAGCACATGGCCTGGCATCACTGAGGAAGCCTGGTGAGCCCAAAGCCCCATGGATTTTCATTCTGCAGGGCAGAGGCAGGGGCTGGGGCCATGATGCCTGTACCTAGCAGCCCCTGAATCCCGGCACCTGCACAGGTATCAAGACATCAAGACTCATTCAGGGCTCATGTGGTGTCATGAAAAAATATGGGGAATGCCATCAACCCCCTCAGAACACCCCCCTCACTTCTAACAAGCTTATTTGCTCATTGTTGACAATGTGTCTCTTACTACTTCGTATTTTTGTTTAAAATTTAAACAATCACCACATTTTTCAGTCACCTCTGTATTTCCTGTGTTATTCTAATGGTGCTGCTTCTCAGTTTTCTGAGTGCATAAAAGGGTGTCTGTATCTCACCGAGGTCATTGGAGCTTCTCCGCTCCTGTGATCTATGCTTTCACTCATGTCCTTATTTATTGCATCATAGTTTCCCAAACAATGTATGTTCACTGATTTTGCCACTCTGGGAACTAGTGTATGCAACAGGTTAGCCCACCAGTCATTTAAGAAACATTTATTATTCCTATGTACCAGGCTAACCAGGATCATGCACCAGAGGCATATATGTGGATAAAGCAACAGGGGCCCATGCCATTCTTTTTGATGGTCATAGACAGCAGAATACTATAGAGCAGTGAAAAATAAACCAACACATGAACATCAGAAGTTAAATGTTGAAAAATATCACAAATAGTAACAAGATATTTTTCCATTTATATCAAGTTCAAAACATGGAAAGTAATGTGACACAAATTAATATATCACTGAGAGTTTATAGAATGCATGGAAATACACCCACACACATATACAGGGAAAATGTATATATGTGAAAGGTACATAGGGGACTTCCAATCTATTTCTGATGTTTTATTTATTAAACTATGTATAGGAAACAGATATTTATATTTTATATATTATATTGTTTATGTCTTTTAAATATTTCATGTGAAATGCTGTAAACAAAACCAATATGCACATTCCAAATTCACTCAGTTTTATGGATCTGAGTTATTTCTCAGATGTATTCTGTGGAACTTGCTGGATGGGAATAAATTTTACATTGGAGCTGGTGTCTAACATTGTAGCATTTGGGATCATTTTATGACTGGGCAATTAAGTTAGGTAGAAGCACTGTTTCTTTTGGAATTGATGTGAATGGATTCTTGGCAGTACCATTTTGCAGTGTAAATGATGTTTTGGTCAATAACAGACCAAATATAAGATGGATGGGATAGTGGAAAAGGTGAAGACTCAGTTAAAACAATGGAAGAGGGTTCTGAAAGGAAACACAAGGGGAGAGGTTGTTTTGAGGACTTTTGGCCTTGCTTCTCTAAGCAGTAGTGCAGCCCAGCCATGAGCCCAGTCCTGGGAGAAGAAATCTTAGTTCAGGTCATGTTCTAGTTCACAAAAGTGCTTTTGTTTTAGAGACTGGATGTTGTTGGGAAAGAACAGATATGTCCTTGACTTGGGGAGCTTTCAGGAAAGCTCTAAATCTTGTTACTACATGTTCCTTCTTCCTCCTTTCGCTATGTCTCACCCACCAAAAGTGCATCTTATGTGACATTTCTCAGGACTGCCCATTTCCCGCTGCCCTCCTAGGTACCTAAATACATGGTTCCTAAATTCCTCATCACAGTATCTTGTTAATTTGAACGCTTCATTGTGCTGCTTCAAAGAACCTTAAAATAAGAACTGTATCTTACATAACTGCAATATAACATCACCATTAAGAGGGCCGGGGATTTACCTCAGTGGTTCCACTGCCTGCCTCACAAGTGCAAGGTCCTGAGTTTGATCCCTAGTACCAAAAAAAAAAAATTATCACCATTAAATCTTTTTTTAACACGTCTATGCAGTACTACAGTGGACCCTTGACTTACAAACTCAGTTTGTTTGCAAGGACTAGTTGTAACTCTAGTTGGTCAGTTGAAGCCTAAGGCTCATCTACACAGCCTTCAAAGTCTTTCTCCTGTACACAGGCAGATCTCAGTGTCCTTAGAGAGACATTGGCCCAGGATTTCTTAATTAACCCTACACAGGAAAGGATGTTGTAATGTCCTTCCAGGACTCTTTAAGGGTTAAATCTGTATCTAGACCTTCTGGAAGCACAAGCAGCTGGCATTTTGGTCATAAGTTAAAACTTCGGTTGTAAGTTAAAAATAAAATTTGGGTCTCAACCCAAGTTGTTCGTATGTCAGGATGGTCTTAAATCAAGGGTTCACTGTAGTGTCTCACCCACAGTTCAGTTTCCAAAGTCATCAAGTATCCCAGTATTGACCTCGATGGCCGTTTTTTCAAGGTCTAGAATCTGAACCACCGTGCATTTTATTTAGTAGCTTTGACTCTACACCAGTAACCTGCTGTCACTTGCTCTTTCATGATCCCGACATTCTTATTAAGGGCAGCTGTGGTATAGATGGCCCTCGGTTTGGGTTCTGCAGTTGTGATCCCTATTTTTCCCTGGGAGACTTCAGGGGTGATAATTCTCTGCTCTTCTCGGCGCATCATATCGAGAGTCATATGTTGTTGGTTTGTCACCTTCCTGGTAATATTTACTCACTCTGTTCAGATAGTGTCTCCCAGATAGCACTGCAAAAAATTTTCCTACTATAATTAATAAACATTTTGGGGTCAGGGGAATGATTTTAGGCTTTATAAATCTCCTCTAACATCAAATCCTCATTCACTAATTTTACCATTCAGCAGTGACTCTGGCTGAGTCGGTTATTACTCTGATGGCCAGCAAATGATGATTTTCTAATGCCATCACACTTACAGGTATTAGCTGGTGTTCTATTTTCTTTCCTGCATGTGTTCATTTAATCATTTATATCCATATGGAGTCATGAATTCATATTTTATTTAGTGGGTTCTGACCTGTCTCTCTCATTACTGTCCTGGATATAGCCACAGGAAGCCCCTCTTAGCTGGCTCCTGTCCTTTGGACACAATCCCATAGCTTTTTCATAACATCTTTATTATTTATTTGCACCACAAAGTATTCCGGGCTCATTCTGAACTTTTTCTGTCCTTGGCCTTAGTGTGAGCTATTTCTCCAAGAATCCCTCATATTGGAGAATGGTATTTAAAGCAAAGTTCTGGGTGATCATGAGGTCCACGCTCTCTAAATGGACAAGGTGGATAGAGCTGGAGAAAAATACACATACAGTATGTACATTTAAAAATTTTTATTAGTACATGTTTGCAATGCGTAATGTTTACATTCCTTGTGAGGAATTTTTTCATATACATAACACAACTTAATTATTCTTTTTTCATCCCCTTTCCCTCCCCTCCCTCCTCCTTCTAATGTCAAAGCTTTTGATCCTTTTCCTATTTGAGAAACATCTATTTTCCTACTTCCTATCATCTATCTTTAATTTTTCTTTTTATTTATATTTTGATTTTCCCATCTGAAAAAAAACATGTGATAGTTAAGCTTGTGTGTCTGATTAATGTCTGTCTTTTAAAAGGCATGAATTCATTAACCTTCTCTAAGAACTACATTCCTCCTAGCCAAATGTGTTATCTAGGGTAATTTTTCTTGCCTACTTGATATCACTTGCTGTTACTGGTTATCTTTTCTCAGCCTGGTTGCCTGTGAGTTCCTTCAGCAAAGGGGCTTTGTATTTTTTCCCATCTATGTATCCCCATAGCCCAGGTAAATGTCTGGTGTACATTAAGTGCTCAGTATAAATTGGTAGGAGTGTTGGGTGGGAAAAGATTTGGTGGGAAGACACCTGGGTGCAGGGGCATTTGTTGGGAGATTAGTCGAGTGGGAAGACTCTGAAGTATGGTTAAGTTAAGGACAGTTGAGTGGGAGCTGGAATACATGTTGTATTTATCAATGGGTCGTTTTTGTTGTATGTGTAGGCTCACTGAGTCCAGGTACTGCTTTATGCTTCACTTTGGCTCCACTTGGTCTTATAGTGTTCATTCAGTATCTGTTGGCTGTCTGCATATGACTATCACCTTTGTGCCCACCTGAGTGCTTAATGTAAAAAAGTACTTATTGTTCAGCAAATCATTAAGTCAGTCAGATAACAACAAAAATATTATCTTCCATACTTACCTTCTCAAGGAAACTGGAATGTTTTGTTTTTTCAACACTAAATATAGGTTTGATTCATTATCTTTGGGTATACATTTGCCATGGGATTATTCAAGTAGCAACCTTGATTTCAAGAATGGAAGGGCATTGGTCAATACAATTATCCGTGTAACTGGGATAAATTTTACATTGGAGCTGGTGTCTAACATTGTAGCATTTGGGACCATTTTACGACTGGGCAATTAAGTTAGGTAGAAGCACCGTTTCTTTTGGAATTGATATAAATGGGTGCTTGCGAGTTGCCATCCTGAACTGTAGAGGACATTTTGGTCAATAGCAGACCACATATAAGATAAGGTCCCATAAGTTTATAATGGACCTGGAGAATTCCTATTGTCAGAGCCCTTATAATGCCATAGTGCAACACATTTCTTTCATGTTTGTGGTGCTCCTGGTATAAATGTACCTACTGTATTACCAGTCCTATAAAAGTACAGCACATAAAATTCTGGATAGCACATAATTCTTGGTAACAAAAGTCCCTTTACTGGCTTAGGTCTTTACTATATTTATATAATATATTCATAATACTTTATATATATAGTTTATTGTTATTTTATAATATACTGCTACTTATTTAAAACAATTTACTGTAAAATTGCACAGTGTTACAGGTGGCAGCAACCTGCCCTGTCTCCTGGCTGCACCAAGAGACCACACGGCTGGTTCACCTGTCCCACCTCTGTGTGTATGTGCTCACTAACATGTTCATGCCACCAATACACGCCTCAGGACGTATCTCCATTGCAAGTGACGCACAACTATACCTGTCTTGTCTGTCTTGTACGTTTATTTTTATTTTCGTATTCTCATGAAGTGAGCAACAAATTCTTCTCATGTTGACTGTAAAAAGCAAGAAAGCCTAGCCTGTGGGACTTTTTTTTTTCAGTTTTGGATCTTTCACGAGTTCCATTGACTTTAGAAAAATGTTCATAACTGGACCTTCGGGCAGAAGACAGGGGCTGTGTCACCTGCATAAGAACAGGACATGACATTGCTCCTGCTGAAAATGTCTCTACTCCCCAGTAGTTTATATCCTGGCCAAGTGTGCTTATAAAAAGAAGGCAACAAACATTCTCCCATCCAGACGGCAGAAACAAGCTGTCCTGATTACTCTCGGTAGGTACTGATTCATCTTACACAGGTGGGGTGGGATGAAGGCAGTTGGAATTATGAAATGCCTTCCTTTGAAGTCAAATCAATTTTTATTCTTAATCTGTGAACATGAGACGGGAACAAATAACTTCTGAGTGAAATAAAGATTTCTTAGCCTGTTAGGATTTATCTTATCAGGCTGAAGAGGTGGGATTCCTGTTAGCAACTGGCAGTTTTAAAAATCTGCTCACTGGAGCAAGTGGGAAACCTGAGTATGTAACAAAAACTCAGAGCTGCTGCACTCTGGGATTCTCATTTGCTGCTTTTTTATTCTCCAGGTAAGAGTGGGCGGGGCCATCCTAGGGTGTCACAGACCAGTGGGTGTCATCTGGAAGCACAGCATATTCCTGGGGGAAGGGGCTGTGTGGTTCAGAGAGTTGAAGTTGAGGTTCTGTGGCAAAACCCCCACAGGGACAGGGTATTTTCCATGAACTTCACAGGTGGACTTTATTGGGAATCATCTGTGTCACTCTTTGATATCTTATATTGGCAATTATTTTTGCTACTTTGGGAGAAAATCCTCCTTCTCTGTGTAAATTTCTTTTTCACAAACAAAAACAAAATACACAGTTTTATGAACTAAAATAATAAACAGGTTGAGATTTGGGGGTAGCTGTAGAGTAGTTTTTTCTTCCTCCTATGGCAAAACAAAAAGAAGAGAACTGGTTGTGTTTCTCTGACATTTTTGGGCAGACTGACGTTTCTGGGCAATAGGAAGATGCCAAAGCCTGTGTAGTTTCTCTCTGGCTCATTCGAGAGCAGTCCAGAAGCCCCCTGTGTGTTCCCGGCAGTTCTTCTGTGAAGTGGGGAAGCCCTGGACTGCCAGGCAGACCCAGGGAAGTCAGCCAGCCTGGCCTCTGAAGCCAGATGGGCATCCCGGGGCTCAACTCACAGAGGATGCTTGATTAACCCAAGGTCACCCAGCTCTGGCTTGTGGCAGAGCCAGACCTCGTACCCATTCTGAGGTCTCCAGAATCTCAACACAAAGGGTATCCATTATGCATGGAATCCTCCCATCCCTTCTCCCTCCTGCTGCCCAAACAAATAAACACAGCCCCTTACTGGCTACAGTCTAAGCTGATACTGTCACATCAGTGCCTCTCTGTGGTTCTGGGGACCAGCAGGTGTGTCTGTATGGGAACTACTGAAGTGGATTCCTCTTCTACCCACCCTGCCTCCCCTGCTTCTCCTGTTCCTTATTTAATATGACAGTCTTCTCTTGTGAGTTCATTTTCCCTCCATGTGAAGATCCAGTCTGACTTCTCTAGATAAGCCAAGCCTCCCCATCTTGAGGGTTCTCATCTAACATTTGCTTCAGCTTTGGTCTCTTGATTCCAGTTTCTGAGATAAGCGCCTTGTCCTTCATGGCCCCAACTATGTCCTGTAGCCTGGCACTCAGTGGGCAAGGATAATTGCTTGCTAGGGCTGCCCTCCCAAAGCATGGCAGATTAGGTGTCTTGAGGAAACTCAAATGTGTTCCCTGGGAGTTCTGGAAGTGGGACATCTGAAATCAGGATGTAGACAGGGCCACATTCACCAAAAGAGTCTCCACAGGAGAATCCTTGCTTCTTCCAGACATGGTGGTGACAGTGATCCTTGTCATTCCTTGGCTCATAGCTGCATTTCTCACATCTCCATGGCTGTCCCCACATGACCTTCTCTGTGTGCACCACCTCCTCCTCCCCAGAACTTGGCACATCATCTTCCTTCTGTGTGAGTCTCTGCCTCCAATTCCTCTTTTCCTGGGAAGCCACTAGTTTTGCTTTAGGGCCTAACCTAACAGCTTCATGGTCACTGTGTTAGTGTCCTAGGGCTGCAGAAAAAGCATCATGAACTAAAATAGCAGGAAGTAATCTCTCACCATTCTGGAGGCAGTGAGTCTGTAATGAGGTGTCAGAAGGGACATCCTCACTCCAGAAGACCTAGAGGAGAATCACGCAGTGCCTCTTCTCATCTGTGGTGGTTTGGGGAATCTTTGGCACCCCTAGATTCATGGATGCATCCTTGTCATCTTTGGCCTGTCTCCAAATGGCCTTCTCCCCTGTTAGTCTGTCTGTTCTCAGGTTATTTTCTTTATAAGAAGAATAATTGTTGGGGCAGGACCTACCCTAGTACCAGATGACCTCATTGCAATGTGATTACATCCATAAAGACCCTCTTTCAAAATAGGGTTACATTCTGAGGTTCTGGCAGGTCCCAACTTTCTGAGGTATGCTGTTCAACCCAATGTAGAAGGCAGCACATATCTGTTGAATGAATGAGTGAATGGCAGAGCTGTGAGCTCCAGCAATTCTTAGGGAAAAATAAGTGAGCATCCTCTGGAGCAGCATCTACCCAAACCTGCTTCAGTGGAGTCAGGAAGTGCAGGGTCTACTGACAACCACAGGACAGTCCTAGGATAGAAGAGGGCCTCACCCTCTCTTAAAAGACTCCTCAAGATTACTTTGCTGTCCTCCTTCTGCAGAGTGTTTTTAATATGTCTATTTAAATGCAAATTTTGACTTTCTGTCTGTAATCATATAAAATGTTTGGCACTAAAATTTTAATCAGGAATGTAATTTTATATAGAAGCGGTAATGGAGTGGTAGGCCACACATAATAGAATGAAGCATCTCAGGTGTGTATTCCCAGCACAGGCAAGCTCTGGTCTCCCCACTTCCCGAGCGTGCCTGGAAAGACCCTGCTCAGCTCAGTGGCTCCACGCATAGACATCTCCGGTTCCCAGGCCGATCCTGTGGGTCACTTCTAGTCTCTGTGCTCTGTTGTTCTTTCAGAGCCAACAAAGACAATCAGATGGGAATTTTCTGTGCTCCCTCTAGCTCTCCACATCCACAGGCTCCACTTGTCGCTGTGTAGGATATGGAGCTCATTTGTCAGGAAGGGCTGTGGGCTCTGCCACTAGCCCGTCCATTGTTTGGGAAGGTGGCTGCCAGCAGCAGATGTTTGTCATCGCCCCAGCTCCCTGAAGCCTCAGAGTTCCATCTGCCGTGAGCTCAGGCGCAGCTGCCACCTGCCGTCCTCACCTCTCACTTCTGCTGGAGGCCAGGACTCCCTGCATCTGGGCATAAAGGTGCCCAGATCCCACAACACTGGGACCACGGTTCTTCCCCATAACTCCCTAGGCATTTTACTGCATTTGCCTGCTGGAATATTAGAAGTGGTTTCCAGCCAGGCTGTAGACAAAGGTTGGAACTGGGGTTCACCACCATGGTGTCTGTGCCTCAGTTTGTCATGGTGAGACAGTCAGATTGTGCATGTCCCTCTCCCAGGTTGGCATCTGGTGGCATGGTACTGTGCCCACACTCCCCATTTATAAGTTATACATGACCCCAGAGCTTCTGCAGTAGCTCTTCCCTAGTCCTAGGTGATTCTTTCCCATTCTGGACCAAATATCGCCCTCAGAGAGAATACCTTGGCTCCCCTAGGTTAAAGTATATGTCCCCACATGAACCATGATCTATGCATCCTCTTTATTTCCCTCAGTGTTATTATCCTAACCTGTGATAGTCATGTTTATAATGTCTCTTAAGTGACTTCAGGAGGATTATTCTTCCTTGAGTGTGTACAGGCAATGGAGGTAAGGCTGTAAGGCTGGGCAGGCAAAGTATTTAGGGGACAAGCATAGATTCTGTGGTTGAGAAAAGATGGACCTTGGAAAGGGAAAGCAGGGAAGGAGAAAGAAAGTAGTTAAATACCCAGGAGAGATTGCAACATGGTGGATGACATGAATCTGTGGCTATGTATTAGGATGAGGAAGACAGGGAAGGATGGCTGGGTTTCTGAACTGGGTATTTGGGTGCATAGGGGTGACTTGCCAAAAATAAAGACTATATTTGAGGAGAAAGATGCTGAGTTTATTTAGGAAATGTTGGTTTGGGGCTCCGGAAGGAGATCAATATATTTGTGTAGACATGAAGAATGGAAGGAACTTCACTGGGAGAGAGGCAGAATGAGGGTTTAAAGTGGCAGAGAATACAGGCAGAGAATTCAAGTGGACAGTCATCCCTGTAAGCCAGAATATTTCTGTAAATGCCTGTGGCCCCAGCTTGATTTTGAACAACCTCACACCTCCTTTCCCCTTTCACTTTTGTGTGTCCCAGTTGGGACAGTAAAGCATGTGGGAATCTGCCTAGGAGAGAAGGCTGGGGAATTCTGAGTTCAATGAGGACAGAGGGAAGGTCATTAAAAGCCAGAGTGTGAGGAGAGGGGAGCAGGAAATCCAGGTGAGTGTTGGATAATGGTGCAAGGCAAGAAAATTCCCCAGAGCAGAATCATCCCTGTCAAGTGGTTTGCAGAGGGAGAATTGTATGAGGATTAGAAAATGAATGTTGGAATTAGCTACAACAACAAAATATTGATGATGTTACCATGATTCTGGGGGGCAGAAGCCTGAGGGTATATTTTTATGGGATCCGTGGAAATTGAGAAAGTAGACAGTTCCAGGTCTTAGGTGGTAAGACAAGGGCATGAGACTCAGAAAGGGCTCATTGGACAAGAGGATGGCAAGGGCTGGGCAGGACCTCAGGGGACATCAGAAGGGGAGGCAAGTCTACTTGGCCAAGCTCAGGTCCCAAGGGGAAAGCAGGTGCAAGAAGAGACAGCTTCCTGCTGTTACAGAAGAAAACCTGAGAAAGTTTGGGATGGAGGAAGTCCGTAGGCTTTGTGGCAGGATTTTCAGCGCATTCTTTTCATTGGCATTTTATGTGTGTCAGAGGTGGGAGGCATCTGGGGAGGTAGGAGAGGTGAGAAACATTGACAGTGCTTTAAATAGCCCTATGAGAAATGGAAGAAATTTGCTTATTCAGAGATTTTTATTGGGTGACTTCTAGTCTCCAAGCCCTGGGAATCAGAGGGCAAATAGGACAGTTAAACAGGGTCTGCCACTGTTCTCAGGACGGGGACAGTGATGAGGTGGAAGAAGCATAGGCACACATGCACTCTCTCTCAGTAAGTCTGATTGGTTCGCGCTTAGTTTCCTTTACTGAAACCCAGTAGCTGGGTCTAGAGCAGTAGAAGTGCATAATTGACATCCCCAAGAAGCACAGGAAGGCTGGTATGTTGGTGGGGGATATAAAAGGTGGTTACAGTTAAGGCCTATTAAGTGTATCTGGGTGTGGAATTGGGCTGTTTACTCTGTCCCTTCTCTGTTTTTCCCTCTGACAGGAGTTGCTATAGTGATTGTCTGGTGGACGAATGTCTTTGGGGCACATACAAGCATTTCCCTAAAAGATACTTGGAAGAAGATATCTGGATACCAAGGAAAACACATCACTATTTCCATCAGTATTGTCACATTGTTAGGTACACATGCTTCCCAAGTTTGTGCGCACCAGTGGCATCCAAAGAGCCTCAGGCTCATCTGGTCTTTCCTTTGCCAATTTGATGGACAAAGCAAAGGTGCTTCCATTTTTCTGTGCCTTTCATTGGTTGCTTATTACAGTGAAGACTTTTTTCTTTTAACCATCTTGCATCTTGCTGGAGATTTGTAGTGTGCATGATGATTGTGGGAGTGTTTTAGAGGACAGTCCACAGAGAGGGTTCCTGCAGGGCTCGGGTTGGGACTTTGGGAAGTTCTTGGAGGAAATAAGATGAGATTCCAGAGAAGCAATGTGAGCCAAGGAGGAAAGGATGGGTTTCAGGTGCCTTGCAGGAAAGGGACAGGACATAGTCAGAGCCCTTGGAAGTCTTTCTGCTGTTTGAGTGAGAATGCTAAAATTTTAACCAGGAAAGAGGCAGAGGAGAAGCAAGACTGGGACCCTGTCTCAATGTCCTGGCTCTACTTACTGGTTATCAAATGCTTTCTAGGGTCATCTAGTCCAGGCCTACTTCTCTTTGCTGGTGGAATAGATCAGTGTGCATCTGTACTGCCTTTGGGACTTGAGGTTCTGCTTGCTGGGCCAGGCATCGGGCCCTCCTGTCTCGGGGGCTTCACATCTGCTGTTGCTGGAGCCAGGCCTGGATTGTGTCCTGTGCATTCCAGCAGGTGGACTTCATCACACCGCCAGGCATTCATCTGGTCAGTTCCTGCTCTGGCTGTCACCAAGACACAGATTTAATAGCTGTCTCTGCACTGCAGGGAAAATTCTATGAGAGCAGAAAGGCAGTTCAACTCATCCATTGTCCCCTTCAAGAACACTTTTTTTTTTTAAAGGACCAGAGAGGAAATAGCTCAGGCTATAGGCCCTTTGTACAGTCTCTCTAGCTATTCTCCTTTACCTTGTATGAAAGCTGCCCAGAAGTCAGGTAAACAGATGGGTGTGGCTGTTTCCAATATGGCTTTATTGTGGAGCTGAAACTTGAACTTCCTTTCATGTTCATGTCTTCCAGAATATTATTATTCTTGTAATTTTTTCCATAGTCACTCAAAATTGCAAACATCATTCTTAGCCCATGGGCCAACCAAGACTGACTGGGGATGGGAAGCCAGAGAGCAGAGTTCACCAGCCCATGTCCTGAAGCTGAGCACAGAGCAAAAACAAGAGCACAGGCCTACTTTGTTTACTGGAAGAGAAGGAGCAATATGCATACAGCGTTTCTCACACTTTCTGTCTTCTGCAGAGCAGCAAAGAGCAGTATTGAGGAATCATGAAATAAACAATAGACTTGGTATCAGCTGACCTGGATTCCTAGAGAATGGTGTGACCTTGAACCAACCGGTTTAACTCCTTGGGCCTCAGCTCTCTTCACTGTGTGGTGGTGGCAGCTTCACTTCACTGAAGGGTGTGGAACACTTTGCAACCCAAGCCCACTTTCAGGGCCATGGTACTCTCTGAAGTAGGAGAAGCATTAGAAGCAACAAAATCCCTAGAGCATGTGAGTAGGAGAACTCCACATCTGGAGATGAAGTCTGGAGAGGCTGCAGGATCCCTTGGTGATACATGTGATCAGGGTCTTAGGGCTTCTCCCAGACAAGAAACAGTATGGACCTCCTTCACACACTTGTGGGTAATCTCCAGGAGGCTCTGAGTTTATTATTGTTAAGGTGAGGATGTTATATTGTCCTGGATGAAGTAGATATCAAACCTCAACGGTGGTTCCATTACATAAAAGTGGAACCTTCTGAGCTTGGCATCTTTTGCCTCTTCTTTTTGTCCTGGGCACTATGCATAATGCCATGTGGTTTAGGGAATGCGGAAGTATGATTTTTTTTTTTTCTGTCTTAAGTCTGAGTGGGAAGCAATGTAGTTTTCTTTTTCATCTTTCCTCCGTCATTTGGTTGGGACAAGACCAATTTACTAAAAAGTAACACAACAAGCACGATGAGCTAGTCACAGCCAAAATCTTAAACCAATTGTCAAAGTGTAGGTGATTCCTCTGAACAGTGTGGAATCTGTGTTTTGTTCATTTATAAAAACTCCACAGTATGGAAATTGCAAGGGAAAAAATGATGTCTTGCTCTCTGTAGTCCATTTGCTGCTGCTATCACACCTTCTACCCTGAAATGTCTCTGTTTTCCTGCCATTCATCTCTCCTGATTGGTTTTGCTTTTCTTCTCCTAAGATGTTGCTAAATTTGCTTGTAAAGTTTTGTTTATTCATCGGCGCTCAGTTGAAAGGTGCTGGATCATTAATCTGACTATTCAAGGTTAACCAGGCTTTATGCTGAAATTGCCTTTTATGGAACAGATTTCAAGGTTTTGCAAGAGTTGAGTGCTACCTCATTTTTGACATTTCAGCAATGAATCCTGTTTGAAATGTGATTTGAATCCAATCATCATCTTATTTGTGGGGGAAGATAAAAATAATACACACATATTGCAGCAAAATTGCATTTCTTTTGCCCCCTTTATGCATTTTGATTCAGCTGCAGTTTGCTAGGTGGCACCAAGCAATGTCATTCCTATCAAATTCTGTCTTCCATTCTTCTCCTCACATACATTTCTCCCCAGGAAGCCTTAAACATATTTCTTTTATATCTAACATAAGTCATACAGGGCTTCTCAAGGGTGTACATGGAAGAAATGAATCTTACACATAGTTACTCCCGTGCCTTACTGCAAGTGTCAGGGTCATAAGGTTTGAGAGGGCTTCTAATTCACCTCGTTATGCAATCATAGAATTATTTATTTTGAGGAACAAATAAAGAATTTCATCTTCCAGGCCTCTTTGTAAATGTGTGAACAAGTATTTAATGCCTCCATCTCTGAGGGTTTGGATGTGGCATTTTAATTAAAGAACAAGGCAGCAAACAAGCTTTGCAGTTTTCTGTGATGGGAGGTAGCCCACAGTTCTTACACACCATCAGGCAGTGCCTGCTCCACCCACGTCCTGGATTCTAGTTTACTAAGCAAAGAGCATCCTTCTCCTAGGACTGGAGCAAACTGGCTGGTACCAGGCGGCCTCTCTTAGTACTTATTCCTGTAGACTCTACTACTTGCATATAAATTATAGCCATGTCTGAAGATGTCTGACTGGCAGTTTTCTGGCAGCACCCCCTTCCTGTTGCTACCTGCAAATTCTTTCCCTCTCCCCTTCTAAAACATTGCTCTTTTAAAGGCTTTCAACCTCACATTCACATTAAAATGTTTGCAGATTGCTAATGTTCAGCTTCATCCTGATGCATCTGTAGGAAGATATCACTGGGGTGGACAAGATTGAGCCTGTGGAGCTGGCTGAGCCCTGCTTTTCTGCATTTAAATAATAGAGATTTGAACAGGCAGAATGCTTCGTGGTTGTCTTAGTCCATTTTCTCTCACTGTTACAGACTGGGTGATTTATAAGAAAGAAATATATATATCTCAAACTTCTGAAGAGCATGGTGCCAGCATCTGTGAAGGCTCCCTGCTGCATCTTAATGTAGACAGGGAAGGGAGCAAGTACCAGGCAGAGGGATGCGGTGAGAGCACTTCCATCACTAGCTTGTTCCTGTGGTAGCGGCATTCATCTACTTAGGAGGCCAGAGCCCACATGACCTGGTCACCTCCTAACACTGGTGTAGTAGCTACTAGATTTTGGTAGGGACATCCAGATCGTTGCCATGGTGAGAACATGGATTTGGGTTTAGTTTCTAACTGCCACATTCAAGCTTTGGTTGTGACATTACTTAACCCCTTTTGCCTAGGTTTCCCCATCTTTAAATGAGGATAATAATAAACCTACCTTATAATACTATGAGAGAACTTAAGCGGGTAATGCACATAAAGAGATTACACAATGACTCATATACCACAAGTTCTCAAGCAGTGATTAGTACCAAGCTGAGCAGAGGATGTGCTTGTTGCAAAATACCATCTTATTGGCATATAGGTTCTCAAAGTAGGTATTGATAATCCTCTGGATTTCTGCTGGGTCCATTGTAATTTCATCTTTTTCATTCATAATTGCATGGATTTGGGCCTTTTCTTTCCTTTTTCTGATAAGGTTGGCTAAGGGTTTGTCAATTTTGTTTATTCTTTTGAAGAACCAACTCTTGGCTTCATTGATTTTTTTGTATTGTTCTCTTAGTCTCTGTTGCACTGATTTCTGCTCTGATCTTTATAATTTCCTCCCTTGTATGAGCTTTGGGTTTGTCCTGCTCTTCTTTTTCTAGAACCTTGAGGTTCAGCATCAGGGTGTTTAATTGGGCTCACTCTGTTTTCCTAATATGAGTATTCACTGCTATGAATTTCCCTTGTAAGACTGCTTTCATTGTGTCCCACAGATTCTGATATGTTGTATTGTCATTGTCATTTAATTGTAGGAACTCTCTGATTTCTTCTTTAATTTCCTCTCTGACGCATTGGTGATTCAGAAGTGTGTTGTTCAGTTTCCATGTGTTTATGAAATTCTTGTGCTTTCTTTTGCTATTGATCTCCAATTTCATCACACTATGGTCTGATAATAAATAGGGGTTAACTCAATTCCTTTGCACTTAATTAAACATGTTCTGTGAGTGAGTATGTGGTCTATTTTGGAGAATGACCTGTGTGCAGCTGAGAAGAATGTGTATTCTGATTTTGTGGGGTGGAACACTCTGTAAACATCTGTTAAGTTCATTTGTTCAAGAATTTAATTGAGTCCTAGCATTTCGTTGTTTATTTTTTGTCTAGTTGATCTATCTATTTGTGACAGTGAGGTCTTGAGGTCCCCCACTACTATTGTATTAGTGCTTATTTGATTTTTCTTGTCTGTTAGTATTTGTTTTATATAGTTGGGCACACTAGTGTTTGTTGCATGTATGTTTATGATTGTCATCTCTTCCTCTTTGATTGTTTCCTTAACAAGGATGTAGTGTCCTTCTTTGTCGTCTTAATCAGTGTTGGTTTGAAATCCACTTGATCTGCAAAGAGGATAGCTACTCCTGCTTTTTTTCAGGTTCTTGTTGCATGGAGTATTGTTTTCCACCCTTTAACTTTCAGTCTATGAGTTTGTGTTTGGATTAAGTGTGTTTCTTGTATGCAGCATATTGTTGGATCTTGCTTCTTGACCCATTCTGCCAGTCTATTTCTTTTGATTGGTGAATTGAGACCATTAACATTGATGGTTATAACTGATATGTATTGACTTTTCATTGTCAAGATTTTTTTCTTTTTGTTGGATTCTCCCCCTTTGCATTTAATTTCTTGTCATGCTCGATGGATTCATTTTGCTGGGCTTCCTGGGGTTGTTATACTCATTGTCTTTTCCTAGGATGTTGTCTAAAATTTTTTGGAGTCCTGGTTTGTGTGTTCCTTATAGGTGGTCTTTGTCATGAAATTATCTTACTTCTCCATCAATTTTGAAAGATAGCTTTGCAAGGTCCATCAATCTGGGTTGGAGGCTGTTTTCCTTTAGGGCTTGGAATACATCACTCCAAGCTTTTCTTGCTTTGAGGATTTGTGTTGAGAGGTCTGCTGTGATTCTGATAAGCTTTCCTTTGTATGTGATTTGTTTCTTTTCTCTAACTGCCTGTAGAATTGTGTTCTTCTGTTGGATTTCTGGAATCTTAACTATTATATACCTGTATGTAGATTTTTTTTTAATCACAGCTAGTTTAGTTGGAGTCCTATATGGCTCACTTATCTGTATGTAAAGTTTTCCCCTGCTTGGGATGTTTTCTACCAACACTTCTGTGAAGAGATTTTTTTATGTTGTCTGCACTCTCTCCTGTTTCTTCATTGACTCTGATCAGTTTTATGTTATTCTTCTTTGCATCATCTAGCAGCTGCTGTATTGATTTCTTGTGGACCCTTACTATTTTTTAAAAAATTTTCTTTTCTTGGTCACTAATTGCAATCTTATCTTCTATATCTGAAATGCTGTCCTCACATTGGCTCATCCTGCTGTGTAAACTTTCAATGGAGTTTTTAATCTGGAAATCTGTTTTCATTTGTTTTATGGATTCCATTTGTTTCCTAAGTTGGGATTCCATCATGTTCCTCAGTTCCTCTATTTTTTTATCTGTGTTCTCTCTAGATTTATTAATCATGCCTTGTACTATGGGCACAATCTCTGCTGTTATCTGAGAAATTATTTCTGATTTCATTTTTTTCCAGATCCCCTTTTGTTGCCAGTTCACGGAGTCCAGGTTGTTGAGTATCAGATTGTTCCATCTCATTTCCCTTTGGGGTTGCTTTAAGTGATCTGGTTTTGAGACTTGTTTACGTGTCTTCTCATTTCAACGGGGGGGTGTGTTGCTGGTGTTAGCATGGCTCACCTCCTTAGTGCTTGGGGCAGTGGTATGGTGGCTGCTGTAAAATATCAGATTCCAGCACCAGGTGGCTGAAATACGATTTTGGAGAAGAGTAGGCCAATGAGATCTTTGCGTGGAGCAACCTCTCTCAACTATTCATTTAAGGATTCATTTCTAATCTTCACCCTGGCCTCCTGATCCCATGATCAAAGGTCAAACTTACCGCAGAATAGTGTAGGCAGGACACTTTAGCTGGACACCATATGGATATTTATAGCACTCTTCTGTGGGCCTTTTTTTTGCCACTCAGATTATTTCCTGCTCTTCCTTCTCATCCATTTTTCACTCTCTAGTGGGGAATGAGTGAGCCCAAGTCCTTCTTCATTCATTCAACTAAAAATGACTGGACATCTACTTGGCACCAATCATGGGGGTGTATTAGACACCATTCCTGCACTGATGCAGCTCAGGTCCTAATGCAAAGGGTCGAAAAGCAACAACAACAAGAAAAACTGGAGAAATGAGTGAAGTAATTTTAAGTTGTTAGATGTTTGTGAAAGATGCTACGGCATTACAAAGAAAAAATAAGTTCTTTCAATATCTCCATTTGTCAAAATCATGTGTGACATGTAGTAGGACCTCAGAAGTTTCTTGCAGAATAGCTGTTTAAGGAAGATGAGGGGGGTTGGTAGAGATGTCCACACAGCCTCTCAGAGGAATAGTTATTTGAGTGGAAATGTAAAGAGTTGTTCATGGGAAGGACAAAAGTGGCATTATTGTTGAGAAAGGAAGGGGGCCGCAAAGGTCTCCAGTGGTTTGAGGAAATGAAAAATAAAAAATCTCTAGGGATGAAAAGTAAAGAAACAGGGATTAGGAGAGCGGTAGATTGCTCAAAGATGAGGTTGAAAAAATACTCGGGGGCCATAGAATGGGGAACATAAGTTCTAGAGAGGAAGTTGAACTTTATTTGAAGTGCCAAAGGAAGCTAATGAAGACTTGATGAAGTCATGGTTTACTAGGGATCACCCAAATCCATGCCTGTTTTGGGTTCCTGAGGCAAAAGGGTGAATATTTCCCCTTGAAAATAAAGGGTTCTTGTGAGTTCAAGCACCAGCTTTTAGTTACAGCCTTTATCACATTCCTTATCTTCGGCAAGGACCTGTATGCTTAATTTCCTATTAAGGAAACAGAAGCTAAGATGCATTCCTCCCCTGTGTGGTTTTAGAACCCTTCCAGGGCACTGCTTGCTTGGCCTGACTCTTGCCAGACTGTTACTGTCACCATGCGCCCTGATTTCTGAGAGATGCCTTGGGGTGGTGGGTGCAAGTCTTGCTTGTCGGGGAAGATACTACCTAGGTTTAAAAGAACTTGATTGGTGGAGAAACCCTATTAAGGAAAGAGGTGTAAAGAACAAGCCATTAGAATCAACTTAAATTTAAGATACCTAGGATGATAAATTGGCTTACAGGATCATAGAAGAGCCACCAGGTTAGGAGATTCAGCATCACTCAGCTGTTTGGGATGCCTGATTCATATATTTTTAACCTCACTGCATGTGGGGTTCTGTTTTCCTTCAGAGTTCAGCTGCATTTGTTAGTGTGTGCAGTGGGCTCCTGTCAAATCTGCAACCCTAAATCCATCCCTTTGGTTCTGTGTGAGAGCCCAGTGCTCCTCCTTCCACTCCCTCTACCCCATTTTCAGCCCTTGTGAGTTCGAGTAGAGGAGCTCCCTTTATCTGGTCTGTGGGGAGAGAGCAGACAGCTCACATATGACTAGTCAAAGCAGTGTGTTTCCAGCCCTCATGACTGTTGAAAGCTGAATGTGTACCTGTCAGAACCAGTGACATGAAGTCTGTGGGATGTTAAGTTTAGCAGAACTTGGGAGGATGTAGGGCTGAAGGTGCTTGCAGCCATTTTGACACCATATAGAGCCTAAGAATGGACACATTCTCAGAGATCATGAGGAACTATAGATCTGAGAGAAACAAAAACCAAGATTCAATGATACCATTAATGGTGAGCTCAAAAATTCCTTTATTTTTATAATTTCTATTTTTAAATTAATTAACTTTAAAATTGAGAACTAAAAATTGGGGTTGTTTTGGTTATGTGAATAGAATACTATTCAGCCTTTAAAAAGAAGGAAATCTTATCATTTGTGACAATACAGATGATCCTGATAGACATTATACTAGGTGAAATAAGATAGATGCATAAGGACAAATATCCCATGGTCTCACTTACATGGAGAATGTAAAAATAATGAACTTTTAGAAGCAGAGAGTGGAACAGTGGTTGACAGAGGCCAGTGGAAGGGAGTGAGGCTTGGGAAGATGTGGGCCAGTGCTGTCATTTGGAAAGTCTCTGGATCCAACTAGGCCTGAATTCCACCATGCCTCGAGCTCTTCAGCTACCTGAAGTAGTGAATTCCACCCCTCTTTTTTTCCTTTCTTAAGCCAGCTGTGCTTTGCATTTCTCTTTATCAGTTGCAATCAAAAGACTTAGAACTATTGTAGCGTGCTCATGAGGACTTTTAGGTCTCAAGCTAGCATGGGGAAGTGGCTCTGGGAAGGAACCACTGACAAAATCTAGCTGGAAAGTTTCCCTCTTTATGCCTGGGGCCCCTTTTGCTGTTCCTGTGGGCTCTAGCAGGGAAAAGAAAGAATAAGGAAAAAATATGTACAGATGGATGCTACTCTGCAGAGAAGGCACCTGTGCCATCACAGTAGCCAGCCCACTGCCAGTACCACAGGTATCCTTTGTTTAAAATACGTTTCAATCATTAATGCACATCTCATTTTTTTTCCTTGATAGTCCTGAAGAAGATGAGATCATTAAATACATCACAGGAAAGCAGACAGCTGGCTTTTGAAATATTAAATTTCCTCACTTCCATCCCCTCTGTGGTTTGATTCCCATAACCCTAAAATGAAGGCCCACTTAGTCCAATTACTCTCCTAAAAGCTGTGGTGTTTGATCTCATATTCCTCCAACTACTGGTGGGATGAGGGATGGGCATTAACAAGCATGTAGAATTGAATGACCAAAACCAACAGCATCAGTTTCTCTGGGTACTAATCAATGACAACCATCCT
Organism: Heterocephalus glaber; assembly: GCF_000247695.1. Next base: position 3,973,032 of record NW_004624824.1, read on the forward strand.
GCTCAGAAATTCAGCTCAGTTTATAGCCGCCAAGCAAATGAACAAAGGCTGGAAAGCTCAGGGACTCTAACGTTTGAGGTTGCCCCCAGGAGAAATCAGGCTGTGGACCAGTAAGGCCTGAAATAAAAACTGATGCAGCCTTCCCAGGCTTGAGGACTGTGGGACTGTACCTCTTTGAGCTCCTTACATGTACACTGCTCTCATAGTGACTGTCTCGTACTTTTGGGCAGCAATGTAGCATGGCTGGTGAACCATCCATCAGAGGATGCATTGCAACCCATTTGGAAAGCCAAGGTCCACTTGGCTTCATTGCATAGGGTCAGGAACCCTTCATCACATGGCTGTGAACTGGCAGGTACACAGGAGAAGCCCCAGCCCAGAGCAGTGTGTGTGCTGCTGTGTGCTAAGTGGACGCTAATCAGTTAATTAGGAGGTTTGCAGTCAGCGTTGGCACTTGCATGCACACTTTAATGTTTCCACTTATGCACGGATGTGTTTACATATCCATGAGCTCCAGTCTTTCCATTTAGCTTTTAGAGGTGCCATTTGAATTATTCTCTGCATTAGAAATGGAAAGTAAAAATCTGCTGCCCTTTGCTTCCTAAATTTAGAACTCGAGTAGAATTGGGGTAATATTTCTGTGCATCCATTAATTGTATGACAATGCATGGAATGGGAATACGATAGAAAACAAAATAGAAATGCTGTCTGTGTTTTTGGATTTTACAGTTTGGGAAGGGCCCGGGATAAGCAAGTCAGTATGTACAAAATACTGTATCAGATAGTTACGATTTCAGTTCAACTATAAAACATAAGGAGTTGAAGGGACAGCAAGCAGCTAGGTGGATGATTGGGCTTATGAGGTAAGCTTTTCCACAAGATACTTCATCATGCTGGAATCTGTATAATAAAGAGTGAGCGTATGTAAATATCAGGAAAGCATTCCAAGCAGAAAAGATGTTTGATATACAGTTCCTATAGCAGAAACAAGCCTGTAGAGGCTCAGGAACCAAGCAAGAGCCACTGTGGTTGGATTTCAGTGGAGGACAGGAACAAGAACACGAAGTGAAGGTGGAGAGATGAGTGGGAAATGACGTCCCAGAACAACACTTGTGACCTTTGGGGCTGGCTTGTTACTTGTTATGGGGCTATCCTATGCATTGCAGGATGTTTAGCAGCATACTTGGCCTCCACCTCTGTATCAGTCAGTGCTTACTAGAAAAACATATTTAATGGAAGATATACAAATATATAAGAATTTACAAGATTGGCTTGCAGTGGCCATCCACAAAGTCAGATGTGGCAGAGTGCTAAAAGTCTATCTGTGCTCTGGAGAACTGAAACATTCAATTGAAGGCCTGGAGCTCGCTGTAGTGTCCCATATGCATCCTTATCAGGAAGCCAAAGGGTCTGTGATGCAAGGCTGAAAGGACTTTGCTGGAAGGCTGAAGATGATGTCTTAGATGAAGGTGAAGACTGGAGCTCCTCCAAAGAAACAGAAGTGAGGCTTCCTTCTTATTTCCCCTTTATACCATCCAGGCATTAAACCATCCTAGGGTGGCTGTTCTGCCTTCAGTAAATCCCGTCAGCCACACTCAGAACTATGCTGACCCAATTTATTTGAGCACTTCTTACTCCAGTTGACACAATTAGTTAACTATCATAATCTCCTAGATGCTAATATACTAAACTCCCTAGTTACAATGGCAAATTATTTCTAGACATAACTGATGTCTCTTTGAGGCACTGCCAAATCGTTACAACAAGACTAGCAAATCTGAAAGCAGTTTGGATTTCATTCTAGATTCTATAGAAAGCCACTGAAAGTTTTAAGCAGGGGAGTGTCATGATTTTATTTACTTTTTTTTGGTACCCGGGGCTTTTGCACTGAGATACATCCCCATCCGCCTTTAATTTTTTATTTTGAGACAGGGTCTTACTAGTCACACAATTGCTCAGGGTGGCCTTGGACTTGTGTTCCTACTGCCTCAGCTTCCTCGATTGCTGATATTATAGTCATGTGCCACCATGCCTGGCTTAATTTATATTTTAAATGATTGCTATTTCTGCTATGGATGAAAGGATTGGATGAGGAAAAACAACAAAGGTGGGGGAAGCAGATCATCCTAACAATAGGTTAGAAGAATGCCCAGGTAGAAGGCAACAGCCATGCAAACAAAGTCCAGTGGGCAGGGAGAATTTAGGTGAAGTTGGCAGGATTTCCTGATGGAGCAGAGGGCTGGACAGGAAGGTAAGGAGAAGGTGAAGGGCAATTCCTAGATTTTTTTCATAGCAAACACGATGCCCCTACTACTTTGGAAGAGTTCAGGGTGCCAAGGAGGGAAAACAAACATATATTACACTCATTACAAAGTGCGCTAATAAATGCATGCACAAAATATTTTGGCAACTCTGAGGAAAGAGTGCATAGTTCTTTCAGGAGAAGTCAAAGGAGGTTTCTCTGAGGCTGTGGAAGCTTCTGAAGAATAAGCAAGATTTTCATAAATAGAGAAGGAGCTCAGGATCCCGGTCTATAATAGGAGGGACCATGGGAGGTAATCCTTTAATGTTTCATACTGTTGCCAAGGAAAACTTGACTCAGAGTGATTGTACAGGTCCTGGGTGAGAAGCTAGGGTGAGTATCCGCCAAGCTATTACCTTTGAAAAGATTGATTTTGAAGTTTGTGAGTAAGCAGCCATTGACTCCAAGTGTGTAAAATGCTTTGCAAATGTTTTAATACACTGAATTTTATTTTTATTTCAAATCAGCTTATGTAGTTAGAAGAATATTCACACAGCATGTCTAGATAATGGGTGTTTTCTGAACCCCATGGTTAAGTACATCAGATCTTATAGTTTACTAAGAGAAAGCAATATTTTGAAGAAATCAAGAGGAAACAAATTTCGCCTCCTCTATTTGAACCTCTATAACAATAATTAGTATTAGTAATTTGTGTAAAGAACGAAAACAAAGTTAAATGTCATCATATCATATGCTGTATGAATGATCAAAATATATGATCCTGGTGGAATATGATCAAATCCCCTCTGCTCCCCTCCCAGCCCTGAGGGACTTCCCCCTCTGACTAATAGACTCTCCTAATGGGATGCAGACAGTGACTCAAAGTAGATGGTATTCCATAAATATTGGGGAGCACTCCAGATTGGGACCTTGAGAACTAGATGGTATGCTAAATTGTCTCCTTCCTTGGTGGGGATTAAAAAACATCTCTCAAGTTGACAAGAAAATTGGGTAATAAATTAATTGTTTATAGTTTAGTAAATATATGCACAATTGAAGTTACAGGGCATGGGGAGTATTTTTTATCAGATAAAACATTAAATGAGGGTTCAACTGTTTGACCTACCACCTTCTCTGTAGAAGAATAATGCACCCACTTCTTCTGTATTTGCTGGTTGCAAGATACTCACTAAATCAGGCCAACACTTCTTGTCTTGTGTGTTTAAGGGATGTTGGGCAATAGACTGGAACATAACTGAACAGGGACCAGAGTAGATTGAGCATTCTGGATCACCTGTACATTTCTTTGAAATGTGTACTTGGGAGGCTTGAATGATGAGTATATGTTAAAGATAAATGTGGTTTGCTTTTTGTCTAGTGAGGTTAGTATGAGTTTTATCTGAAATGTCACATCATTCCATTTTGTAAAATCGAATTAAGTGATTGAACATCCAGCTACTAGGGATGTAAGCAACTAGATCACAAGTCAAGAATAGGATGGGTGCTCTAATCCACCCAAGTTGTTTAGGGCCTCATCAGTGGCCATGATGCTTGGACCTAAGGGAAGAGGTACAGCTCTTGGGAATACTGTGGGCACTACTAGGGTATTTTATTCTTACTTACCAGTCCATTTTCAAAGGGGCCACTCTGCTTCTTCTGAACAAAACTTGAAACAAGAAATCTTTGTTAGTGCTCCGGGGCTCAATGGGTTCAAGACATTGAAGACACAACAGAAGTCCCCTGGTCTTCCCAGTTCTCTATCAGTTATGGGTTGTCTCCCTCTTCCCAGAATTCATTGCTCCAGCCAACCGCACTCTATTTGTTTCCTTCCATCTTCTACTTTCTTCTCATCTCCCATTCTACCCACCTTCCATGTCTTTGGAAAAGTAATACTGTTTTCCCTCTGGGGTGGTGGGTTTGGGAAAGGGAATGTCTGCGTGTAATTACCTTGTGATAGTATGCCTACAGTTCACATATCTTATAAGTGACCAGTTAATTCATAATTTTTACTTGAACACTGTTGATAAAGGGGTCTTGTTTTCATAACTATGCTGGGGAACCAGCATAACTGGATTTTGTCCAGGCAACCTGGGAATTATAATCAGGCTGTGTCAAGAAGGAGGAAAAAATGCTGGAGAGGTAAGTCATTACATTTACAACTAGAATCCTGGAAAGCTACTTTGCTTTGAAAATCACATCAGGTCCTTACTCCTTACTACCAACATGTGCAGCATCATGTGACATAGTCATCCACAGCTGCATCTCAAATGCTTTTGAGTGCACTCAGGTCTCAAGACTTCTGGGTCTATCCCTAGCCTTGAACTTGAAAATGAGATGCTGAGTTCAAATCAGTCTCAGATGTTGATGTGTTGTTTGACCTTGAGCAATCTGCTTAATTTCATAGTGTTTGTTTACTCATCTAAAAACAAAAGGGATAGTGCTGATCTGTGCATATTGTGCAGATTAATTAGTTTCTGAAGTGCTGAGATCAACAGATGATAGGCTTTGAATGGAAATTATTTTGTTTTTAAAAGAATAATCGATGTTTGTGAATAAGGAGAACTTACTGAACTGAATTACAGGCCCTTGGACGCTGGTAGGAGTGGGGAATGGAAGAATAGTGCTTCCTGCAAAGAACCCCACATTCACCCCCAAAATATCAGTGGAAAAATGCTTTTGCTTTGATAGTGGAAGGATGAGAACTTATGCAAAGGAAAAGAACAAGAATTACAGGAGAATATATACAGTCAAAACAAATTCTAAAGTAACTTTCATGGATAAACAGTTATCTTTTATCTTTCTCTGTGGTCAGGTCTTTACCAAATATTTTGAAACCAAATAACTAAGCCAAACCTCCAAAGAGCAATGATGGCCCTTATGTCCTAGCTGAAAACATCAGTTTAGAAATGAGAAACTATCCCTTTTAAAAGCCTACAACTATTTATCATGAAAAGAGAGCTAGCATTTAGGAGTCTGTTCCTATTTAAAACCACTTTTTCTCCTGTTGCATTTGGTCTTTTTTCAAATAAGTATTGCTATTGCCTTTGATGTACAGGATAGAGAAAATGAGAATCAGGAAAATTAAATGACAGCCAATGGCCATTTGGTCAGGTAAACAATAGGAGCAATGTTCTGACCTGAGGATTCGGACTCCAAAGAGTCTAATTGTCCCCTATCGGAGGAAAGTCTAAGGATGTGGCGATGTTCCAGATGGCATATGGAAATGAGTGGCTTCCTAAGGGTCACAGAAGAACTGGAATAAAGACGAATTTTTTTGGTCCAAAAAATCAGATTTTATGACTATCAAAATAATGCTTTTTATCATAAACCTGGTGGAAAATGCCAATAAAGTAGAATTTCAGAATCATTCAAAGTCCCCTAAGTCAAATGGAAACTCTGTCAAAGTTGTGTTGTATTTCTTCTTAATCTCTTATCCATGCCTTTTTACAACATGGTGATGGTCATGCTATTCAAAATTCTTAGGAAGTAGTTTTAATAGCTCCATAACTACCTACCTTGTGGCAATGGCATAGTTACTTTAGAATTTTTCTTATTTTTTAAATATTTAGGCCACTTACTCTTTTTACTTTTATAATCAACTCTGCAATAGATATTTTGTGCAGAAAATATATAACCATATTTTCTGTATAACCTTACTACAGACTCATACAGTTTGGATTTTTATATTAATGGAAATAAATATCATGATGCTTCTTAAGTGTGATGTTAAATGTCTTTGAAAGTGCTCTAGTGTTTTTGTTAGTGCTGCATATTTTCATTCTATCAATGATGGTGATATATACCATCTTCAGGTATATATACCTATAATTATACACCCATTGATTTATGTATAAATATATATCACATTATGCACATTAAATATGAATAATTTTTACAGATTGACTATGTCTTTATAAAGGTATTTTTAAATTAACACTAACAGCTTTATTCTACGGCAATAACAGATTCTCTTGCTTTGGACCCACCCTGCTACACATAACAATTATACATTCTGGACAAAATTTGACAGCAACTATGTGTAGATAGAAATCAAAAGGGCATTGACTCTTGAAAGAGAGGAACTACATGTGGGGGAAAATGTCATGCATTTGGCATTTACCCCCAAGGTACACCGCAGTCCACATGGTACAAGGCAAACAAAAAGTAAGAAGAAAGCTATGGTCTTAGTGGGTTGAATAAATGCAAGTATGAAAGTCAGCTGTCCAGAGTAGTTAGAAAGCGAGACAAGTGCTCCATAAGTACAAGGAGGAGGCACCGGATACAGTTGCCTATAAAATGATCCTAGATTCTGGGTTGCTCTCCAACATGTGTATACCTGAGAAAGACTCTGTGGGAACTCATGGGAAGCATTAGCCTGAAGGCTGAAAGAATCAGAAAGATATTTGAGCTGCTTAACAGAGCAGAGAGAGTAGAATGGAAATCTCAGCCTTGCCAAGTCAGCTGCCTGCTATCACAAAAATCAATGCTCCTCAGAGTAAGATAACAGAATCTAGTCTCCATAATATATCATGCATGATGGCCTTTCTAAATAATAATTATCAGATATGTGAAGAAATAGAAAAAGATAAACCATACTCATGAGGAAAATCTAATCCTGACATGACCAAGATATTGGAATTAACAGATAAGAACTGCCAAGCGGGTAGTATATATTTAAACAGTAATTTAAATGAATGAATGAATAGTCATATAATAAGAGGAATCTTATAATTAAAAATATTTGCAATAACAGCTTCATTGGATGGGCTTAAAACATAAAGGAGGAAACATAAAAAGTCATTTAATTTAATGTAGATTAATGTAAGTTATTGAATCTAAAGAGAAGAGAAATATCGCTTAATTGTTAACAGAAGAGCAATGACATATGAAATAAATTTTAAAGTATAGCTTTTAGATAATTGGAGTCTCACAAAGATGTTATGTAAAGAATAGCTAAAATCACTCCAAATTTGGTTAAATACTTCAAAGTTAGCACATTCAGAAGTCGCAGGAAAACTCAGGAAATGTAAATATAAGGAAAACCACATGTACTGTGATTTAAACTTCCACATCATAGTAGCAGTGATAAAAAAATAACTAAGTAAATAAATAAATAACATTGAAAAACTCTGAAAATGATCAGAAGAAAGCATGCATTATATACAGGGAGCCTTTAAATGATTAGAAAAGAAAAAAAATCTACCTAGCCACAAATCTACTTATTTACACCTATTGATAGTCCAAGAATCTACCTAACAAAATTATCCTTTATGGGCATTAATATAGACATTTTTAGACAAACTAAAATAGATTGTATCACAATTAGACTGCTACTACAGAACCTGTACATTTAAGAAAAAAAAATCAGACTGGAAGAAAGACATTAGGTAAAATGTGTGTTTAAAGAGAATAAAGAGCATTAGACATGGAAAATAAGTGAATAATATAAAAGTTTATAATACTACTTTTTGCTACTTTTGAAAGTACATATAGCTTTATATAGTATAACACTGTGTTTTGGAGCATGTAGCTTATGTCGATAAAAAGGAAGAGAGTATTAAACAAAAACCAGAGCTGGACATTTCTTACACTGAACATGAAGCAGCATGGTTTTGACACTAAACACATGCTGTTCCAGGATACATATTTAATCCATAAAGCAAGAAGATTGAGGAGCAGGAAAAGAGGAGCAACAACAAAGTAAGAAGAAAGTTCAAATAGAAAATTTAGGACATTCTTTTTGTCATCTAGAAGCTGTTGAATTTCTCATGGTCCCTTAGTATTTTTAAGAGATCTCTCTTTTCATGGTCACTGACCGCCATCCTGTCTTCTATATCTGATATTCTGTCTTCAGATTGGTTCAATCTGTGTATGCTTTCAATAGAGTTTTTAATCTCCTGGATATCTGTTCCAATCTGTTTCATGGATTCCATTTTTTTCCTATGTTAGGCATTCATGGTTTCCATCATGGTCCTGAACTCATCTATTTTTTTTTAATCTGTTTCTATTCTAGAGTCTCTAATCATGTCTTTCATTCTGCTCACCATTTCTGTACTTACCTTGGAAATCATTTCTGTTTTGAATTTTTCTAGAGCCTCATTCATCTGTTTTCTTACTTCCTATGCTATCAGTTCAGGGTGCCCAGGTGGTTGATTATCAGACTGTTCCACCTCATTTCCCCCAGAATTTGCATTTGGTGGGCTGGAAGTCTGGGTTCTTGCCTTGTTTAAATGTCTTCTCATTTCTGTTTTTGTTGTTGGTACTGTCCTTGGTTTAATTCCTGGATTGATACTTTGATATTGGTTATAAGTATCTTTGATGCTTGTATTTAGTACCCTTATGGAATGATTGCTTCTCATAGGTGTCTTCCAGATATAGATAGTCTTTAGGTTTTGAGTCTCTATTGACTCTGAGGCTAGCTCATTTTCATTATACCAGAAATTACAACTGATTAGATCAATCACAACAACTCAGCCCAAGTGATACAATCAGCAACACAATTGCATCAAGCATAGCTTAGAAAATAACAATTTGTGGTAGTTACTAATCTATCACCCTTATTTTTAATTTTTAAATATTTTTTGGTTCTGGGGATTGAACTCGGGTCCTTGCTCTTGTGAGGCAGGTGGCAGCACCACTGAGCTAAATCCTCAGACCTAATCTATCACCTTTAACTGTGTGAATTAAATAAAAATCAAGGACCAGCACACACACAAAAAGAAAATTAAGGACAGATAATTAACCCAGTTCATCCATACAAGTAACACCACTAAATGTAAATGTACTAAAGAGTCAAATGAAAAGAACTGCATTGTTATGCCATATTTTATAATATAGAGCCAACTATATCCTGTGTACAAAAGAACCACTTTAAATACAACATACAAAAAGTCAAATAGTTTGAAATATATATATATGTATGTATATATAATATATGCACCCAGAGAAATTTGGAGAAAAGGGTGATATGACCTTAGATAAAAGTTACATTTCATAATTAAAGGTATCAAGTCATCAGGAATTCAAAATAATAATAATAATGAGCATATCTATGCTTAATAAGAGGGCTTTAAATAAATGTGACAAAAGCTAATACAACAGAAAATAATTAGTAAGGATGCAAATGACTTGAACAACACTATCAAGTTGATCTGATGACATAGAATAGTATAGCCAACAAGTAGAGAATACAGTGTTATTTGTGTATGTATTTCAAGTGCATAGGTAATATTCATCCAAGGTAGACCATATCTTGTAATTAAAACAAATTGTACTAAATTTAACTTTTTAAAATAGCATCCAGTGTATTTTATGACAATAATGGAATTAAATTAGAAGTCAGTAACAATATTTCTAGAAAAATACATATTTGGAAATTAAATAGTATGCTTCTGAATGACTCTTGGAAGGAGAAAATATCACAAGAGAAATTTGAATACATTTTTAACCAAATGATGACATATCACAATTTATGGAACACAGGTAAAGGACAAAGCTAATATACAGTTATAAATGCTGTAAGTTTATTGTTTTGAGTGTTAAAGTGAAATTTTAAATGAATAATCCAATTTATTCCTTTAAGTGGCTACAAAAACAAGAAGAAAATGAAACCCGATGTAAATAGAAAGAAGAGAATAGTAAAACTAAGAACAAAATTCAACAATAGCACTTTACAGTGTTGGATTAAAGGCTTTCTAACTTGTATAGATAATTATGGAAATATCAAGGATTAGAAGCAATGAGATTCCCAGAGTTCTGAGCATCCCTTGCTCTTAGATATGCCATGTACCGCGAAAAGAACCAAAAGTAATTGGAGAAAAAACTGTGTACAGAAATCAGGTGAACAAGGCATATAGAGAACCTGGAACATCTCCGTATTTTGCCAGAAATGCAGGGGAGTACTCCAAGGATGATGAGAGCACGTCAGCAAGAGACAGGCATCAGCTTCAAGGGACTTCAATGGCCAAACCTGGAGCAATTTGAGAATCTAAATAAAAATGAGAACAACAGACAAAACCCCATGGAATAAAACGTGACTATGTGTGTACACACGGATGTAAACAAATAAAAGTGAAAGGATAATTTCTTCCTTACAATATAACAATATAGATTTACAGTCATGACTCACGCATTCTTGCATAACCTTACTAACACTAGACTGATACCATTTAAGACCTAAGCCAATTCAAAGGGTATGAAATAATCATTTACTTAGATTTAAAAGCCTTTTAATAACTAATGCATAGCAACTTTCAGCCATATTTTTATAATTTATTTTGAAAGTACAGATTTTGTTGTCAAATTGTAGCCTTTAATTGCTTATCATCCATTTAAAATTTCATATAAAGTAGAAGCCACTACTGCTCTTCCCAGAGTGACTCCACTTTTTTAGACATGGAAGCAACAGGAAATAATTAAGATTTAAGAACACATTAATGTTTTCAGAAAACATTAAATGATATAAGGCACAGATATTTTAAAATATGAAGTGATCATTTTTGAGCACTTTTACATTTATAGTATCCACTTTATCCTTAGCTGGTAAACTAGTCAATAATTCTGAGAAGAAGCTTTGGTTCTTACTTCACTGATGAGGAAACATACTTAGAGAGATTGAGATCCCGAATAAGGGTCACAGTGGAGCCAGACTGCTTACGGTGAAGAAAGGTACCACTTGACCCATCGTTGTCTCAAAAACAGCAACAAAAAAGTCTTTACTTCTTAGTCCTGTCCTGAAAATAAGCCATTCATTCATGCATTCTGAAATTTTCCTTGAGTTCATGCTGGGTACCCAGAGCTAAGCTGGGAAATTAGGAGAGACACTTTCTTTTGGTCACTGGGGCAGAATAAACTTAGGACACTTCCCTTGAGAGGATGAGGATAGAAGATAACTGACATTTCATTGTTTGTTATCATAAGTTGGGAGAACATGAAGTGATTGTGGATATTTAGCTTCATTCTCCAAACGAAACAGAAAGAAATGAAGAGAATTTTTTCTTTTTCTGTTCTTTTTAACAGACTTTCATTGGAATTCAATGATACCTACTGAAGGGTGGTTGAAGTAATAAATATAGTCTTTTACTGCAAATAGTACCTCTACAGAAGCAAAGCACTGCTTTCTGCTTGGTAGGTTTCACTTTGTCCTTGATCCATACTGCTGCATTGGGTTGCTGTCCCCTGCCACCACCACTGTCAGCCACACAGTACCACAGCATGTGCACACACACACACACACACACACACACACACACCCCTTAATTATGGATAGAGTCAGTGCATTTAGAAAATTTAGTTCAAAAATATATTATAGTAAAATCATTTGTAGGTGGATATACATTTTGATGTCTAACATCGTTTCTCTTCCTTCGTGTGACCATTAACCATATGTCAAATTGAATGGGTTAAGGAAGGAGTAGCAAATTAGAAAAGCTCTGTTATGGGTGTGACTGTGGATGATTGACCTGCAGAGCAGCAAACTGAGGAGGGAAAACTTACCCAGGATGTGAGTGGAACCAAGCACTGTGCAGCCTGTGTGAGTAAAGAAAAAGAAGGAGGTGTGCCTGTTTTTAAGAGCTCAAGTTTTGTTTAGCTTTTTTCTTTTTTGAATCTGTCCATACTTTGGTTACATCGCCTTTGGACATTAGTCTCCAGGCCTCCAGTTTCTTCAGCCTTCCATTGCAGACTCACACCAGTAGCTCTCCAGTGAGCTTCCTTTGACCTAGGACTGGTGCTAGTACATCACTGATCCCTCCTGTTCTGCAGCTTCCGCCTTCTTTGGTTGGGCAGCTACTGGATCTTCTGGCTCTCCGATCATAGATGGCCATTGTGGACTGTCCAGCCTCTGATCCTGAAGCCTATCCAGTCAATCTCCTTGCAAGTTAAACACACACGTCCTCTTGATTCTGTTCCTCTAGAGAACCCTAACTGACACATGTGGGTCTCTGTCTTGCACTCAGGTTGTAGCCTATTTTGTGGGCATCTCAGTTCTGGAGCCTCTAGTACATGTGGGATGAATTTACCTGTAGCAGAACTGTAGTTGTGATTGAAGCAGGGAGCTGAAATATTACAGACACTGACAAGAGCTTCAATAGACCCATATACCACAGTTTAAAATATTCAGCCCTTACCCTCTTGATTTTGTCTTTCAGTTTGTTTATTGATTACTTTATTTAGAGGTTCCAGTGTTGAGAATCATGAGTGTTTAAAGCTTTCATGCAAGGTTTATGGAGAGCATCTAAAACATTAGATCTTTTGCTGGACCTCCAACTTCAGTCTCACTTGGGAGGTGGTTAGAAATATAAATCACAGGTCCCTATTCAAAGTCTTTTTCTTAACCAGATAACTCAGGACACTTGTGAGCACTTACAGTCTGAGAAGCACAACATCAGATGACTCCAACTGTCAGAACCAAACCTGTCACTCAGGTATTAGGAACATCAGCAGCGGGCATGCCTGGCTTTTCCTAATCTCCTTCTCCCCTTACCAAAAACTGTTCTGATGAACCCAGTGGACTTCTCATTACTGGACTTTCATGTCCATCTGAAGGGCTAGATGTCATGGGAGTGTGGAGATCTGTGTTTATGCTACTGACTGAAGCTTGCCGATCCCCCCCCCCCCAACTCTCTATCGTTTAAGCCTGAATCCCTGGTAGGGCTGTATCTGAAAATAGGGCTTTGAAGAAGAAAGTAAGTTAAATGAGTTCATCAGGAGTGGGGTCCTGATAGGGTAGGATTTTAAGCCTAATAAGAAACACAATGAAATCAAAACTATTTGTATAGAACCCAACCATGCTGGAACCCCAGTAGACTTCCTGCAGCCAGAAATGGGAGGAAGTAAATTTCTATTGCTTTAGCCACTTGGTCCATGGTATTTTGTATGGCAGCCCAGGGAGCCTAAGACTGTTTGGTCACAAACACAGTTTTCTTCTAAGGCATCTTGGCTCTAAAAGAGAGTTAGCAATGAAATCTGCACAAATTCCACAGGCTGTAATGCTGTGTGCTACAGTGGGTTATTAATTGTTTGTCCTTCCTTTTCTGCTTCTTGGTGAATAGCAGCTCCAGTTTCCTAGAGACCATGTGGGGAACCTTTTCAGAAATGTGGGACTCTCAGTGATAAAACAGGGAGAGTATCAGGTCATGGGCATACTGGTTACCTTATTATTCTCTATATTCTCACATGAGCCAGAGTTCCTAGCTGCCCTTGGAAAGCTTCGTGTTGCTACAAAGAGGACCAGATCCCATCAGAAACTCATGATGACTTTAAACATTTGGGGGCAGGGCAACTTCCAGATCATAGATGCTGGGATACCTCAGCCTTAGCTGGCCTGTGCTATGGAAGGGAAAAGCTTGCCTATCCTAGGTGGAAACGAATCCAGCACTGGTAGAAGGGGCCCCAAGCAGGCTTCTGCTCTATCCCAAATCTCGCTCTATAGGTTCAAGTTAATTGTAGAAAATGTCCTAAGGCCAGGAGAAATTAATTGCTAAATATGTATACTTGCATCATACAATATCAAGAGGCTTTGCTGAGTCTGCTATATCTCATGTTTTAATAGAAAACTTATTGTAAATTCTGCAATCTTCTCTCCAACACAGAAATGCCTGTCATTGCTATAAATACTATGAAGACTCTTCCGATGTGTCTGTTATCCTATCAATACAAGAGCAGATGGCTGGATTTTCCTGATAGTTAGAGGATGTTTTGAGGACAGACTCTGCACCGTCTGGAGAATTCAATTTGGAGAGTCCATCAGTCATGATAAGTTAGGTTACCATGCAGTAACAAATTAACTTCCAGATCTCAGTAGCTTCACAGGACAGAGCTTGTGAGTTCAGAATGAGTTGTCAGAGGCTGTGTTCAGGCTGTGGAGTCACCTCCACCATCTTGTTCACACATCGTCTGGGACACACAACTGTCTTTGTTGTACCACTAGGGAAGAAAATGTGGAGAGTAATGCCCCAGGTTATTCATTCTTTGTCCTACAAGTGAAGCTTGGGCATCTGAACTAGCTCTGTGGCTCATTTAAAATGGGGTGACTGGGCTCTAGATTCTTCTAGCCAGAAAGGGAAGGAAAAACAAAAATGAAAGTAAATAGTGATAAGATCTAACAGTACTCAAGAGGTGAGCTCCTAAAGACAAACTGTAAATCCCCTGAACACTGAAGCCATGATCTGAAGCTGGCCTGGGAACTCTGTTACTCTTATTAGAGTTTCTTGCTCCAAGGAGTCATCACAGGAATTTATTTATTTAATGATTAATAAAACTCAAATAAAATATTGAGGAGGCTAGCACTTTTATTACAATATATAATGGTTTAACCTACTTTCCAAACTAAAACTGAAAGGACATAAAATGATGTATCATACATACTCAGTCATAATCATACCTCAAAATGCACACATATGAGGTGTGATAAACAAATGCAGTAAAGCTTAAATTTAAAAAAAATTACAGGAAGAGACTCATTACCATTATCCCCCTCAAAAACTCCCCCTCACTTTTAACACACTTATCCCATCATTCTTAGCAGTGCTTTTTTAATTGTTGTTTTTCATGAATTTTGTTGGTATATTTTATGTATTCAATATGTTGACATTCATTATTGGGAATTTGTAACTTTACATAGCAAATATATCTTGTTTCTTATTTTTTCCCCATTCCTCTGCCCTCCCTTCAAACCCTCCACCCCTCCCTATTTACAAAGACTTTGTTTCCATTTTTTCCTTTTCTCATATTTATTCCTTTCCCTTCATTCCTTTCCCCTACTACTCCCACTTCCCTTTCCCCTCAGACAAGGTCTATACTATCTAGAATATATAAAGAACTTAAAAAAATATAAAGACCCAATCCAAAAATAGGCACCTTCAGACAAAGAAGTAGAAATAGCAAATAAACATATGAAAAAATGTTCAACATCACTGGCCATTTGGGAGATGCAAATGAAAACAATGCTGATATTCTACCTCATCCCAGAAAGAATGGCTGCTATCAAGAAATCAACCAATAACAAATGCTGATGGGGCTGTGGGGGAAAAGGGACACTTCTCCACTGTTGGTGGGAGTGTAGACTGGTGCAACCACTGTGGAAATCAGTGTGGAGATTCCTCAAAAAACTAGGATTAGAGGTCCCATTTAACTCAGCTATTCCCTTGCTGGGTATCTCCCCCAAAGAATTAAAAGAATCATATCACAGAGATATATGTGCACCCATGTTCATAGCAGCAGAGTTTGTAATAGCTGAAACTTGGAAAAAGCCTAATTGCCCATCAACTGGAGACTGGATAATGTGTTGTTGTTTTTTTTTTTTAATAAACTGGAGTACTACTCAGCCATAAAGAATGAGAAACTAGAGACATTTATAGCGAAATGGATGCACATTGAGGCCATACTCTTAGTGAAATAAATAGGACATGCATGTGTAAATACCTAATAGTTTCTCTGGTGTAAGAAATTGAAAGTGTAAATAAGGATCTTAGCAGTTTTTGAAGCAGTTCTGGAAGTCCTCTATCATGCGCCTTTAGTTACATTGTCGCAGCTGCTCAATATCCTGGATCTATTAAAAATGTGTACCTTTCATAATTATTTTGACTTTGGGGAATAGTGAAAAGTCACATGATGTCAGATCTGGTGAATGAGGTGAGTAAAGACATGCTGGATGTTTTCACAAGCTTATGTTTCCATTGGATATCACTTAACAGCCATATTCACCATATTTTTTTATTACAACTTATAAAGACTCTCATGAAAGAGAACTTCTAGAATTGCTTAGTATTTGTATACAATGGAGTGCTACACTGCCATAAAGAAAGAAAAACTTGAAACATTCTGTTATGTCTTATATGTAGATGTCTCCCCCAAAGCCTCAAGCGGTCAAAGGTGGGGCTTTTCAGAAATGGCTGCATCTGGAGTGTGTGATCCTGGGATTAAGGGTGTGATGGTGAGATTGATTCATGGTGCTATGCTAGAATTAAGGGTCCCTTGCCCTGGGTGTGAGTGGACAGGTAGTATGGATAGAATATAAGGGACAGAAAAAGGGCTACTGTTGTCCTTTGCTGCTGTTTGCTTACTTCCTTATTATTTTGCTGCTTTGCTGCCTTACTGCCTTCTGCCTGACATGAACCTTTTCTCCTCTGCGATGCCCCTCTGCCAGGCCACCTTGCCTTGGAGCCAGCCAACTGTGAACTGAAACCTCTACAAAATATAAGTCACAATAAACTTTTCTCTTTAACTTTGGGCATCTGGTGTTTTGTCTCAGCAATGAGAAAAATAACTAGGTTACTTTTATAGCTAAATGAATGCAACTTGAGACTATAATATTAAATGAAAGAAATCAGACACACAAGCTTATGTCACATGGTTTTTCTTATATGAGAAACTGTATATAAATGAGGGGTGAAATCGAAAATGGATAAATAGGAAATAGGGAGATCTTTTTCAAATGGATGGAGGAACAAGAAACAGAGGGAAAGGGAAAGGAGAGGGGAAAGGGGATAGAAAAAAATGATTGAAGAGAAAAATGATGAACATAGAACTTTACAAATGGGAAAGGGACCAAGAAATGGAAGGAGCAGGGAGAAAGGGGAGGGGTAGGAGACTAAAAAAAGAAAATTAATTTGCATTATGTACATGTACCAATTCCTCACAACAAATGTAATCATTATGCACTGCAAACATATACTAATAAAAATGCAAGGTATCAAAAAGATAAAGAAAAAATGAGAATTATGGAAAACGTGCATTCAAAGCCAGGGGAAGTATTTTGAGGGGAGCAACGTGTCTTTTACTGTAATAATTTTCATTTTATTTAAACACACAACATATATATATGTATATATATATATATATACACACACGTATATGTATATATATATATATACATATACATGTATATATATATTTTTTTAACCAAGGATTGAACTCTGGACCTTGTGCTGTGAGGCAGGCATGGCATCACTGAGCTAAATCCCCAGCCCCCCACACCATATATTTTGATCAGTCCTTACATGCAGGAGAGGAAAATCCCAGAGGAACAATGGATAGGAGTTAGAATTTTTCTCTAACAAGCAACACAAAGCTCACCTCCTCTCATTGAAGGCCAGAGTCCCCCATCTATCCTTGTTGAATGCACAGGGCTCACCAACAAATGAGGCTGAGGACCATGCATCTTTCAAGATGGTATCACCTGGTCTCATGCTTTTGGGTACAACAGAATGCTGTTGTACTCATACCCATGTACTCATGGACATTTCTGTGAGAACTCTCTTTATTGAGTCAGCACCCTCTAATTCTAAGCCAGCTTTCTGTCCCCTGGGAACTTATGGCTCTCCACTGCAGTTGCTCTGTCATCTAATCAAATTTTATGATTTCAGAGGAGACTTAAACACACTCAGAAACCTTTTATGCAGTGTCACACTCAGCCAAAAGAACATAAAATTTAGACAAATGTGGAAGTCTTTAATATTTGGATGTTATTTGCCACTAAAAATGTGAGACATTTAATATTTTCCAATAGGAGGGGAAAAAATAATACCTTTAGAGTTAGCTGGTCATTTGGAGGCCAGTTCCTTGTCTCTTTTTCATTTGAGGAACTATTTTTGGAAATTGAATTTTTTTTCATTTTTTCTTTTAAAGTACATTATAGATACTTGGCACCTTCACGGTAATAGAATTTTGAAGAGCTCATCCTGTTCTATCCTGAGTCCATTTGTGCAGGAGTCTGAAATGATGCTGTGGAGTGAGGAGTGTGGGACCTTCATAATTCCAAGTATGCATGACTATAAAAAGTGTTTGAAAGGACGGAAAGAGTCTCTGTAAGGTTACAGCTGTTCAGAGCTGTGGAATTGAACTGAACTAAACAATCCTTAAAAAGACCACTGCACTATGGCTTGAAGTGAACAGTTGTGTGTTCATATGAGGGCTACCCTCCTCCTGCCTTTGCACTATGTACCTGGGCCAAACATGCTGCTTTTCATGGAAATGTGACTGAGGATGCCTGCCTGACTTGCTAAGCTGACAGGGATGCTGGCGTCCAAAAGAAATCAGCCATTTTGAGAGAGGATTCGAAAATGATTTAAGTCCTGCAAAAGCGTGGTGTTGTGATTGGATATCAGAGATGGGGAATAGTTGAGTGCAAATGTGAGTGTTGTGCTCTGTCATCCATTGGCCAAGAAGCCATCACTTATCTATCTTCTATCTATCTGTGTGTACACATCTGCGCACATCTAAATTTCCACATGTGTACGTATATCCTTATCAGTATTTACTTGTATTTATTCCTGCTCATCTGATCGTGTCCATATCCATGTCTAATATGCATTTTATATATACGTAGCTATTGTTTATATTTAATATATGATAACAATATAAATATTGTTTATATTTAATATAATGTTTTAATTTAATATTTTCTATACCTGTGTTCTTATCTATAACTCTATTCATACCTATATGAGATGTAATTAGAAAATACAATGAATATTTTTTAAAATTTTTAAGTATTATAGTAAAAGATAATTATTATTATTCCTCTCAAAATACTCCCCCTTGCTTCAAACACACTTATCCCATGGTTATTGCCATTTTCGGTTTTTTTGTTTTTTGGTTTTTTTTCTCTTCTCTTTTTTTGTCACTTTCTGAAGCAGTTCTTGAAATCTTCTTTTGAGAGTGATTTTAGTTGTGCTGTCTTGGCTCCCTCAATGTCCTGAATCAGTTAAAATGTTTATCTATCCTGGTCATTTTGATTCGGGGGAAAGCCAGAGGTTACACAGTGACAGTTTCAGTGAATCCGGTGGATAAGGACACACAGGAATGTTTTTATTTAACAAACTGCCATAAGTATTTTGAGTTTGCTCAGGACATTGAGGTAGCCACAACAGCACAATTAAAGACACTAGTGAAAGAGGACTTCCACAACTGCTTCAGAGAGTGCACAAATGATGGGATAAGTGTGTTTAAAATGAAGGGGATTCTTTGAGGAAGGAGAATGGCAATGGGTCTTTTACTGTAATAATTTTTTAAAATTATATGAACATTCATGATACAATATTTTGATCACACAACATAACATATATTTGTTTTTATTTGTTATAAATAGCAATATTCATGCCTATATCTATACAAACACAGACAGACAGACAGACACACAAACACACACACACACACACAGAAAGAGAGATAGACAGAGAATTCTACATTCCACTTTGGGAAAGGGGTTGAGCCACCAATGAGCTACCATAGTTATGACTTATCTCTCTGAGGAAGGAGTTACAATAAACAAAAATATCCAAAATGAATTGCAATCACGGCCAGTGCTGTGAAGGAAAAGTACCAGATCAAAACAAGAATCTTGAGGCAGTGGGGAATATGAGGAAACACGATAAAATTAAATACAAAGTCACTGATACTGACACAGCATATGTGGTCTGTAGATATGGACACCAGCTTTTTTGAGTAGATCTGTGCTATGTTCTCAATGTTAAATGTCCTTAAAATTCTTATTTTGAATAACATTAAGGGATAGAGCCTTTAGGAAATCATTGGACCATGAGGATATAGCCCTTGTGAAAGGGATTAGTGTCCTGCAAAATAGGCCAGAGGGAGATTTTTGACGCCTTCTTCCAGATAAGGACACCTAAAGAATCCATCCATGAGGAACAGGTCCTCAGCAAATCACTGGATCTGCTGGTACCTTGATTTTGGATGTGAAGCCTCCAGAAAGGATAGCATCATACTTTTCTTCTTTATAAGTTACTCAGTGTACTGTGTTTTGTGACAGCCCCTAGAACAAAGGAAGACAATACAAGTAAAGCACTTCCTTCTAAAAAGTGCTGGTTTTTGAACTTAATAAAAAAATTAAATGATTACTTCACAGATACGTGTCTTAAGGCATAGGGTGGGGAGCAGCTTTAATTATCTAGAGGGGTGTACCTAACTTACTATTTCCTTTAACATCTGGGGCCTAGCATTTAGTATATTTTTAGGGTAAGTTCTGATCCTATATTTGGCCAGTTCCTTCATTCACCTTTCACCTCTCTGGGTCCTTTTCTCTCCCATCCCATGGTGGGAAGTAGGCCCCTTGCTTTTCTGGGGGTTTGTTGTTGTTGTT
Organism: Heterocephalus glaber; assembly: GCF_000247695.1. The sequence goes on from NW_004624824.1 coordinate 3,993,374, forward strand.
GTTGTTGTTGTTGTTGTTTTAGTACCGGAGATCGAATTCAAGACCTTGGACTTGCAAGGCAGGCAGTGGAACCACTGAGCTAAATTCCTGGCCCTTTTTCTGGGGGTTTTGATGGACTGTGCATAGTTTGAATCTGCTTAGGAGAGTCTGAATTGTGTACTGCTCTTGGACATGAAGGCCAGTTCCTGAGCTGCTCCTCCCACCCAGACATTGCAGTGTTGTTCTGTCTTCGACACCTTTTGTTTCAGCTTTAGCAAGTTCTCATGGCAAAAGACATGAAAATGGGTGAAATTATTTTGTAAAATACTCTTTCTGCATCAGCTAACATGATTTTTCATTTAGTATGTTAATATAGAAAATTACAATAATTGATTTCAAATATTGAACAAGTCTTACACTTTTGGAATAAACACTACATGGTTATAGTGTTAAAAATAAAAGGGACAAAGCTTAGTGTTTGCATTTTAATTTGATTCACTCCTAAATGTGACCCACTCTGAAGTTATAACCTACTATTACAACCTTTCTTTTTGTTTCCTTTGAAGCTCTATCACAATTAAAATACATTCCTATATCATTGTATCCTTCTGTTGTCCCTTCTCTAGAGGTAGCAAGGATTTCTGTTTTACATAGCCTGGCATATATCTGATGGTCTTTAACATTTGTGGCTTGAATCAATGAATGAATTCACAGGCATCTCCCCCTGTATTACATATTTCGAATGCTAATGTTTTATAACAAATATAACTCTAGCAAACACTCTGACATGGCAAATTATTAAATAGATTTCCTGTTTGAAAGCAAAAATGTGTAGGAGGGTTAATTCAAGAAGTCTGTTTGTTTGTGCACTTTTGAATAACATACCTCAGTAAACAGCTGTGTTTTTGAAAGGGAAGATATATAACTTAAAATATCCCGTGAAACTTTTTTAAAAGGTAGAATGAATAAAATAATACGGTCCCTAAACAATTATTGCAGTGACAGGAAGAAAAGATTTTAGCTAAAACGCAGCCAGTTGCAGACCACTATAATGTCTTCAGCCAGCAAGACATTTATATTCTTTCAAAGCTGAGGGGAAATTAAGATCCACAAGTGACTCTTCCCTTCCCAGAGCTGTTTCATACACCACTCACTTTCTGGAGATCTGAGATAATCATTTTGTCCTTGAGAGTCTCGCGACTACGCTCTTGGAGGGTTTGGCTTTAAAATCTTAGGATTTGATCCTGTTCAAAAAAACAAGGTCTGAGCACCTGCAAAGCATTTAAAATCAGCCCCTGCCAGAGGCTGCCCACTCCACCTGCCTTTTTGCTTTGATTTGTCCTCTAGGAAGTGAGGGAAAAATACAAGCCCTGTGGGCGTTTAGGGGGAGGTCTCTGTTACAAAACTACCCCACATTCCTGAGGTTTGTTTGGGGATCGCAAAACTGACAACTTTCTTTGTGCTTGAATGCAGTTTGGAGTTTTAGGCATCATAAGGCTGCATGCGTGCTGGTGCATACGAATGGACTTTTCCAGGAACAAGGACATAATAATCCACAGCCTACCTTCCCCTGGGTGTGGCCTGGTGGAACTCTGACCCAGGGTTTTGTGTATTTGAGGTCCTTGTGCAAGGACTACTATTAAGACCACAGGTGTGGATGCACACTGATGCCGCCACCTCTGGAGCACACACGTGGGATCACAGCTATCTGTTCTGAAAGAATGCATACCAACTTCTTGCACATTTTGTTAGGGACTTGGGGAGGGCCTGTAATATGGCTTTTCCTGGTGGAGAAGCACAGTATCAGAGTGAAAACATACTTGTTCTGCGGCACATTTCCGTGTCCTGCACTCTTCTGTATCAGTCATCACATCCTTCTGAGCCTCAGTTTGTCTTCTCACCACTAGGAATATAAAGGGCTCATTGGCTCAGGATTCAACCTGTGTTACATGAACCATTCCCTTAGTAACCTCAGGATGTAGTTACCACTATCACCACCGTCCTCATCTTGACAGAAGAGGGAAAAGTAGTTCACACTGGTTTCGGAGGATTCTGTCAGTGTGTCCTGATTGGCAGCCAGGAGTGTGACACCCTCTGGTTGCCCTATGATTCAGTTCAGTTCTGAGACTATCCACAAGTGAAGAAGCTGATCCTATCTTAGATCCCACCACAAGTTCCACGTGCCCCTAAGCTGCCCCATCTCTGCCTGGTGGCCACAAATGTGGGGCTCCCAGTGACTCCACTTCAGTTTCAATAATTTTCTTGAATGATTGGCAGAACTCAGGAAAGCGCTATGTTTGTGATTACCATCGTATTATAAAGGGTGCAAATAAACATCCTGATGAAGGACATATAAGGCAAAGTCTGGGAAGGTCCAAAATGCAGAAGCTTCAGTCTTGTGGAGCCAAAACACTCCCCTCTCACAGTACACTGATATCATCACCACCCAAGTCACTCCACCGGGGCGTGGGTCCAGAATTTTTATTGGGGTTTCATTATGTAAGCAAGACAAATCAAATTTTTGTCCATGTAACTGAACTCAGCCTTTACTCCTTTTTCTTCTCAGATATTGGGCTGGTCCACACTTCCCATCCTTTAATCATTCCATGGCTTTGTCTGGTGACCAACTCCTGTCCTGAAGCTATCTGCTGCACATCCACATCCACCCATACCTCTTGCTGTCACCCTGTAGTGTGCCCCAGCCTGAGTTCCAACAGTGGACCTGATTTCTTTGCCCAGTGGCTTTCTTTGTCCAGAAGTGGCTTTCTTTTCATGCAACAGGCTGAAAGTAAGAAAGCTCGTGGCCTCCTGGAGACATCCATACTCATAACAGAGCAGCCAAATGGTTTGCATGGATCTCACACAGCACATGAATGAATGGAGGAATGAGTATTTAAAGCAAAAGAATCAGAATCCATTGTACTTTAATGAGACTGCCATCTCTGCTCTTTGGCTTAATGAAAACTTCTCCAAAAACAAATCAGAGATACTGCTAGCATGAAAGGAAGCAGTAGGTGGTGACAATCACCGACTACTGTGCTTACTTTGTTCCGCTATATTTAAAAAGTTTTGTCCTCAATAGGGGCAAAAGGAGCTTTTCCTTTCAACAAACCCCTATGTCCAGAGGAAAGCTGAGAATGGAGCCAGCTTTGTCACTGATCAGAGGGGCAGTGTCTGTTTATTTCTTCTGTTTTGAATTTCCCAATGAACACCTGCCTCTGTTGTTAATTATTTATCTATCTTTCAATAGAACTTTAAGTCTTATGGTAATTTCTCAATTTCCCTATTTATAGAAAACTGAGCTTCATAAATATTAAAATGTCCTATTATCACATGTACACTACTCTCTGGCCATAGAAATTATGCAGTTATTACCGGAACTATTAATAAAATTTGAAAATCAATAAATAATGGATAAAGATGCTTTTTAAGAATTAAAAATTGCAAAATTAAAATTACCCTCCATTCTGTCACCTTTGATGAGGCAAACTACTATATTTTCCTAGCTTTTTTTTTTCATTAAAAGTTCTTGTTAGTTTGCATAAAATAAGCAGTTGATTGTAAAAAGTAAGACTTGAACAGTGATCAGTTTTCAGATGGGGTGATTAAAATCTTTTCTTAATAAAACAATCAAAATTGGCCCTGTTAGAATTGTCAAATAGTGGTAATTTCCATATTCTCCAAGTTAAAAACTTGCATCTTAATGGAGAGAGGGAATGTCTCCAAGAATAGAATGAACTTGTATAGTGGAAACTATCACCAAAAACCTTGCATCCACTCTTTATGATATAATAATATGGTTGGCATGGATTTTCTGTGGTCACTATGGACTTCATCCTCATGTCTGTCTTTACTAAGCTGTTCTCCACTGCTCTCTGGTTGATGGGAGATGCCTGTCAGTTCCCTGTGCCCATGGACCCCCATCTTCCTTTACATCACCATCCCATAAATACAATCTCTCCCCTCTGTTTCCTAGACTTAAGTTCTCAAATAGAAACTCCCACCAATGTCTTCAAAACTTTTTGATTTTACTGTTCCCCACTATAATAAATATGTTTTACCTGTAATCCAGCACGGACATGCAGTTGTGAAGAATGTTTCACTTATGCTCTGGTGTGTCTGATTTCATTTCTCTTTAGAAAAATACTTGTTACAAGCACTATAACTGGTTTTGTGGCTGCTGGTGCTGAATATGCAAATACTGACTTAGATGCCTTAGAATGATCAGTCACAAGATAAAATTTATTGAGCAAGAGTCTGAGAACTGAACCGAACTCACTTACCACTGTCTTTTCCTACTTCCTAAGTTACTCAGAGGCAGGACTGACAGATTTTTCACATCCCTTTGTATGGTCTTCAAAGCACTAACAAATGGAAGTCATCACTGGACACCATTGTTACAGACACTTCAACTTTAAAATTATTGACAAAAGGCCATATTATTAAGAATTTATTGTAATTTAAAAATCAACCCTTTATTTCCTGTAGAAAAAAAATCCATAAATACATCAACAGTAGGCAAAAAGTGTATGAGGGACTCTTTGTCAAACTATCATTGGTTGAGATATGACAATTTTCATGCCAAAGATGGATCTGTTAATCACCAATGAAATTTATTTTTAATAGAATGTTTAGGACATAAAATTCTCAAATGGCTTTCATTCCAAATGGTTATTTCCAAATTCAAGTGTGTGCTTCTAAGGTGAAGGTTTTTATTCTCACCATTAATCCAAACAATCACCAAGAAAGAAGCAATTATGAAAGGATTCCAAATAACAAACATTTTAAATAAGAGTAACTGTGTTGGAAAAAAATGCAGGATCGTTAAATATGGCTCCAAGATGAACAGAACCCTCATAAAGGTTTGTGTTTATTTTGTTAATTAAATAAGAAACAACTAAGTATGAGTCTCATCCATGACTCTACACATCCACGCTGACCGCTGCTGAATGTTTTATTGGTGGGAAGCAGAATCATGACAAGTAAGAACCCAAAGAATTCAGAAGACAAGAAGGAGAGAGAAAGTCACTCTTTAGAGAACTGGATATGGACCCATATCTTAAATGATGAGCATACGGTCCACAGGTTGATACAGAATAGGAAGGAATTTCAAACAGAGGAACCGTTATATGCAAATGCAGCAAGTGTGTGTCCAGCACAACTACAATAGTAATGGCGCACAGGCCCCTGACAATGGAAAGCTGCTGAAGCTTTTTAAGAGGAGGAAGAAGATCTCCTTTCCATTTTGTGATATTTTCACTGACAAAAAAACCAGAGAGATGGATTAAGGCATGTGTTAGTCAAGTTCCCATTACTACACACATACCTGAGATAATCAACTTATAAAGAGAAAATAATTATTTTGGCTCACAGTTTTGGAGGTTCTGGTCTGGATGGGTTGGTTCCATTCCTTTGGGCTTGTGGGATGTCATGGTGGGAGTATATGGTAGAAACCCCCCCAGCTCATCTCATGGCTGCTGAGAAGCAAAAGAGAGTAAGAAGAGAAGGCTGGGGTCCTACAGCCGCCTTCAAAGGGTTATTCTAATGACCTGAAAACCGCCCACTAAGCCCTATCTCTTAACAGTTCCACCAGCTTCCAATGGATCCACCTTGGTCACCAAGACTTTAACACATGTATCTTTGGGGGACATTCAAGATTTATACTATAGCCAGGAAAGTTCCTAATGTTTGCCTGAATTGGTGGACCACCTAAAATACTTGTTTATATATACCTATGTAGGGTTTACATATATAAAGTTTATTAGTTCTCTTCTGTCTTAGTCATGCTCTTTGTCACTGGAACAAAATACCCAACACCTACAACTAGAAGGAGGAAAGGTTTATGTTGGCTCATGTTTCAGTCTATAGTCAGCTACTGCAAGGCAGGACATAATGGCATAGGGTCATCATGGAGGAAAGCTGATCGCAGCATGCCAGACAGAAAAAAAAGCATGGAGGGAGGAGCCAGGAAGGGAGACACACTTTCCCAGCCATGCCCCCAGTGATCTACCACTTGTGATCAGGCTCCACCTCCTAAAAGCAAGCCAGCTATATTACCCCATAATCCAATCACCTTCCAAAATCCCAGCCAATAAACACACGAGGCTCTTGCAGGACATCTACATATAAATTATAACACCTTCTCTATTATGTGCAGCCAGTGTATCATGTCTAGTTCCACAAACATTTCCTGAGCATCTTCTATGTTTTCTACTCTGCCCAAGGTTCAGGAACTGTAGTAATGAGCATGGCAAATATGTTCTATTCCTCATCCATTTTATGTGCTATCAGGAAAGAGACATATGTTAACAAGTGAACACCTAAATAAACAAGATAATTTCAGGAAGTGACTAGTGTGAAGAAGAAAATAAAGCACTGTGTAAGCATTCTAGGTGAGAAAGTCTCATTTGATTTACTTCTGTTCCACTCAGATACCTAACACAGCATCTGGCAAATAATCATAGCTGTGCACACTGAGTGTAATGTGTGTGGCCTGCAGTGTTTTGGCACTATATACATATAATACATAAGCTTTCCACTTTGGGGGACATTTGGCAATGTCTTCCCAGTGACATTTTTTTGGTCACAACTGAAGGACCATTCAGGGATACTGCTTGCATGTAGCAGGAAGAGATCAAGGGTAAAGTTAGACATCCCACAATACATAATCAAGAATGGTCCAGCCCCAGATGTCACTAGTGCAGAATTGAGAAGCTGTGCTTTGAAGGATGATACCATGATTGCTCCCATTTTTGAAAGCACAAAAGAAGACCCAAGTGGCTTTAGTGCAAGCATGCACAGCTAGGATGTAGAGGGACAAGAGTGTGACCCCAAAAGGGCTGGCTCCAGTGATCAAACTGGTAACCCTAACCTTGCTGGACTGTTTGTGAGATACATGAATGAATAAACAGCAATAACTATTTTCACCATTAATGTAGGAACTATGGAATCTCTATTGACCTGAAAGATAGCACCCATGTCTGACAATGAGTACCAGGCAAGGTGGGCTCATGTTGGGGACCTTGGTTTCATCAGGAATGTGCAATTTGTTGTTTCCTTGGGCTTTTCATAATATCTCATTTTTTACACCTGCGAGAGGTGTCATCCTAAACTGTCACTGCTGTTTCAGACATGAGCCACAACAGGTGTGCCAAATATTGGGCCATTAGCGAGCGGTAATTCACTGGCATGGATATTTATCATCTTGTAATGAGGCAACAAAAGCCATGTCTACTTTTTAGAACATTGTGTAGCAACATCCTCAGAAAAAATTGTTTGAGTTTCTCATTTATGCAGAGGAAGAACGGCTCCTCTGTAATTTTCCATTAAACGGATTTATTCTCTCAACCTTTCCCACACCAAAACACAACCGGGACAAGTGCTTGACTTTATTGAGCCAGCAAGATCACCCGGCAGTTTATACACCTGAAGTCTCTGGTTATCAAAACATGCATTCTTAAACTGCTCTTGAAGTCATTCTGTTCTCCACGGGTGAGATGCCCAAGGTAATGGAGAGATTTTTGCTTCTCGCTGTTACATTTCTTCTCTCCTTTCCTTTCTCCTTGTTTGATCTATTCTTTCTTTCCATCCCCTTGTCCTTTTTGTTCTGAAAGAAGTTAAACTAGAAATGAAGAAAAGAGAAAAAACCTCATACCTAGATAAGGATGAGTTGTACCAAGGCTTCTTGTAAAAGAGTGCTTGTAAATTTTATGTACTGGAGAAGAGACTCAAGAACTGTGTGAGCTTAAAGAAAACAAAATTAAGAGAGAAAATGTCATCCACCTCCCTGCATTTTTGCCATATGTGAAACCCCTTGTATTATATCTCATCCTTGCTGTAGGATTTATGCCCAGTCATGCCATCAATATGAAACACTTCTGGCTGAGGATTTAGCTCAGTGGCACTGTGCCTGCCTGGCAAGCACAAGGTCCTGAGTTCGATCCCCAGTACCAAAAAAAAAAGAGAAAGAAAGAAAAAAAGAGAAATACTTCTACTGCGTTATATATGAAACAAATAGGCAATAATGATGGTAATAACTGATTTAGAAACCAAATTGGTTTCGCTACGTTTTAAGTACTTCTAGGACCGAGGATGTAATGTTGGATCCCCAATAAATGTATGTGCTATTGATTTATTCTGGGATATCCTTACTCACAGAGCCTTTCCATGTGTATGTCATGATGATTGTTTATATTATTGTTCTTTACCTTAAATTTCTGAAAATCATTCTTTCTATACAAGGTCATAGTTGAATTCTAACCTCTCCCTCTGGCTGCTCTGCTGAGTCTTTCTACCTAATCCAATAAGTTTTAGTTAGCCACATATAAATTCATTTATTTGAGGGTTCAATAACAAGGACAGATTTTTAATGTCCTTTGTTGTTACTTTCTTTAATGATATATATGTACAAAACAAAATATCTTAAGTAAAGATGTATGTTTTACCCCTTAAAAATAGTTATCACTAATGCCACTGTTTAGAATGTGTTCAGAAAATATTTGCTAAATGAATGAATAATCAAGGTTAAATAGAGGGGGTAGCCCAGTGCCTAATACTAATCGTACTGGACCAGAGGGTCCCTGTGGATTAGTACTCACATGGCTAAGTCATTTGCCAAGAGCTTTGGGGCATTGCCACGCAGAGTTACACCGTTTCAGCTCACGTGGGAGGCACTTTTGTTCTCCTCATTTTGCAGGTGGAGAACTGAGGCACAGAAAGACATTATATGCTCATTGTAATCCATGAGGGACTGAGTCCCCAACACAAACCAGCTGGCCTGTCTTTTAACTAATTTTCTTGACCATAATTATTACCATCATGGTATAAGAGTAGTGTTTCTTAAGGAATTTTGCAGGACTAAGGGAACATAACAAGAGCTGTTTTGGGGGGGAAGGTATTTACAAATCTGGGATGATAAAGTACAGTAGGCAAAGATGGCTCATCATGTTATGTGTTGGGGACCTTCTTGGGGCTTTGTCCTTGAATATGACCTCAAAACCAAGAAGCATCTCTAATAAGGAAGATCCATTGCATTGCAATTACTGGGGATCAGAGGAAAAGTAATTTTATAGGAAGAGTATGGTCTAGAAACTCCTGCTGGAACCAAAGAGCTTTTGTAGATTTTTCAGTGGGACTACTTTTTTCCCAATCTGGGCAGCCTACACCCATCCCTAGGTGGATCAGTCATAATAACCACATTGCTTTTCTATGGCCCAAAGTGAGTTGTCTTACAGTTCCTAAATTTGTTTATAAAGCTTCAAATTTCTAAAATCTGTCACAGACTTTGATTTTTTTTTATAAAACCTAATGGAAATGTCCCTTCTTTTTGGAAGTACTCTGTGGTCTCCTTACACTTTCAAGATTCATGCTTCAGTATTGTCAGCACATGAAAATGACATATGGATGTACCAGTCCCCTCTGTGGGAATATGAGCTCCTTAAAGACGGGGGCTCATTTATATTTATCCTTGTGGTTTCTTTATGTGCAAGGATCCTTTAACTGGTGGCCACTCAATAAATTAATATCAAAGGGATGGGGAACCAAGGAAAATCGGAAGTAGCAGGGAAGGGAAAGAAGCACAGGTTCATTTAGGTACATTTCTACCAAAGCTTTGGAATCAAATTTCTGAACAGGGAGCCAGAAAAGAATGTAGAGCTCAAGTAGGCCTCATGCCAAGTTCATTTCAGAACACATTCAGATTGATGCTTCTGTGCACCGTTCGGTAGCAGCGAGCCCACCTGTGCATCTGGGAGAGGTATAGACCTCCCGCCATCCTCATTCTTCACAGAGGACATGACACTTTCCAGCCTTGTACTATACTTTGCATGCCATGCACACACATCAATATATTGCCTTGGTAAGACTTTAAAACTCTTATTATCTCAGATTATGATGACAAGCTGTGCAGGGTATAGGCATGATCTCAAACTGAGTTAATTTAAGGTAGAGGTCAGTCAGATTTCCTGGGCCATGCATCAGTAAAAAAGTTTGCTTTTTTAATGCAGAGTCAAAGAAATAATACAGGTCTCCTTCCCTTCCCTCAGGGCTGTCAGGTAGATGCTAAATTTCAGTGAGCTGTTAAAAATCTTAATAGATCCCACTGAGCTGTTTCAGGTTGTTTGTGACAATCACTTAATTTCCTTGTTTTGCAGCTGACAATGATTTTAATCTTCATTTCAGATTAGCCACATAAAACCTCTATGCCCTTTTCTCCCATTGACAAGACCACTTCAACTCTGCAATCTATGAAAAGGAGACTTCTTTCCCTTGCTCTTCAGCAATCTAACAAAAATGTACCTTCAGCAAAATTATATTACAGTAATTTCTCAATAGATGTTAAAATGCATAGTTGCAAAGATTGGAAATACAGCAGAGATTGTTGTAGCAACTGCCCGTGGGTGATTAGTTTATGAGGGGATTTTTTCCCCCTACTTCATACTTTTTTACACCTTCAACATTTTCTGTAACTAACATGTATAACTTTTACAATAAGAATACATAAATTAAAGAATTACTGTTTCCAAATCAATGATGAACAAAGGAAATGCAGCCCTTCGATGAGATGTTGAAGGGGAACATTTCTCAACATTAAAGAGGGGGCCATCAGAGTGAAAGTGAGATTGGAATACTAGCTCACAACTTGAAGGATGGTCTTATAGATAATGGCACTGACAACCTCAGTTCATCACATTTCTCATTTTTAGTGGATGGGGGTTTGCTCATAGGAAAGTTTCCACTGTGATCTACTAATTATTTTATTGCTATTCCCTTGTACAATTGACAGCTCTCAAACCAGTATTACTGCAGAGACCAGAGAAATGATTCTCTGAGAGAGACTATTACAGAGAAGACTCGGGGAATGAAGAAGACTTATTTGGCATGCTCTGAGTATTTTATGCCTGGGATGAAACAGAGATAGTGCTAGGAATAAATAGAGTTGTCATTTTAAAAAGCTGGGCCTGCCTTCAAGGGCACTTACTTTGACCCTGAATGCTACAGAGCTGAGGAAGTCTGTCTTCCAACAGCTCTTTGTTGCAATGTGAATATCTTCTGTCTTTGCATTGTGATCTTGTGAGTGTAATATTCCTTAACAGGTAATTGCCTAGCAAAAGAAAATGTAATTTATATTCCAATTTGTAAGCCTGTCAAATGAAGGCTAGATGTCAGCAAGCATGGACATAAATGAAGAGTGGGGTAAACAAGAGAATTGGCTGCTCCAGTTTTAGGGATCCCAGACCTCCCTGAAGGATGGGTTTGGATTCATCCTTCCCTTTGGCAGGTCATGGAGGGAACCCCACATGTGTACCCTTCCATCTGGAGCTGATCTCAGTGGAAAGAGAAGCCTTGAGTCCTTTGTTGGCCGTAGATTTGATTTTTAAAAAGGGAAATCTGACAAATTGTGTTGAATGAGCAAAGCGTATTTTGTGAATACCAAAGTGTTTGCACATCTGAGGACCACACAGTTTTATTCAAGGAAGTTCTACGTTTTGAAGAGGTTATGAATTTTGAATCAGAGTTTTGTTGTCAGGGGAATGCTTCTTAGAAGGAAGGAAATGTACTTTTTAACAAGATTTTCAGCAAACGTTGACACATTCATTATGATTGTGAGCATGGAGGTGGCTCAAATATATTTTGCATAATGTGGAGATAATATTGCATTCTATTTGTTCCTTTCGCACAACACCACCATGAATTCCACCTCTGGAGTATAGGAAAATGGCAGAGCTTTCAATAATAAGAAACTAAGTAGGGGTAAAGGGTTCATCACACTAATTGTCAAAAAGAGATTCTCCATATATCTTTTCAATATTTAGGTTTATTTTGGCCCCAGCTCAGCTCTCTGCCAAGAGGTTTACACTGTAAACCAAGTCAGTCTGTCTTATGCTAAAGCCCTCCCCCTGAATCGCAAAGCCCTTCCTTCCCACCCCCATTGCAAGTTTCTGTTGCTGAGGACCACTGCTCTATCTTTTTGGTTTTGTTTTGTTTTTGGTACTGGGGATCGAACTCCAGACCTTGCACTTGCAGGCAGGCCGTGGAACCACTGAGCTAAATCCCCAGCCCACCAGTGCTCTACTTTTATCTCAGCTCTTCCTCTCTCAGCTCACTGCCCTTTATTTCTCTCTCTCTCCTTTCCATGCCCAAATTTTTCTGACTATCAAGTAAATGTTTGTTGTAGTATGTATCTGACTGACATTCCCTTATTCATTGTGAAGATGAGGGTGACGGACTTTTAAAGAGGCTGGTAATAAATCTTGCCATTATCCTTGTAAGCAGTGTGTTTTCTTACCATGGGCTGTTTGTGGGGGAGGCATAAGAGACAGGAGCAAGAGATGGAAAGGGTGACATTGGTTCAGGGCAGCGGCTAGCAGGCGGCTGGCAGGTATGGTCAGAACACCAGCCACAGAGGGAAAGTTGTTCAGCTAAGACCCAGCACCCTGGGTATAGAAAGGGCACATAGCCGGAGAAGAATCAGCAAGGAGGCCAGGAGAACAGTCAAAATAAAAGCCATGCTTAGTAACACTGGTAATTTCATCACTCTGGGATGCTGAAGCAGGAGGATCTCAAGTTCAAGCCCATCCTGGGCAACTTAGTAATTTAGAAAAACCCTGTCTCAAAAAGAAAAATGTGGTGGTGGTGGTGGTGACAACTGGGCATGCAGCTTATTGGAAAAGGTCTGGGTTCAATTTTCCATGCCACACACAAAAAAAGAAAACAAGAAAAAGAAAAGAGCACAGGGCTGTAGGCCTGGGAAGCAGGATGCAAGTGGACTAATGGTCTGGTTGACGCACAGGCATGCATATTAAGGGGCGAGCCAAGTTCACTGGCATCTGTGTTGGAGTAGCACTTTTGGAGAGCAAGTATGAAAAGGTATTTTATTGTTCTGTTCTGTGGTCTCAATCTTGCCCCCAGGGGACATATAGCAATATAGGTGAAGAGATAAAAAAATAAGGATAATATTTAAATACAAATACATTTTATTACAGTAAAAAACAAATTGCCACTAATTACTCTCAAAATACTTCCCCACATGTCAAGCCCACTTGTTCCATCATTCTGGAGTCCTTTTTCCTGAGTGTCTTTAGTTGCTCCGTTACAACTGCTTGATGTCCTGACCTGAGTCAAAAGATTGAACTTTCATGATCATTTTGACTTTGGGGAAGAACCAGAGTTTTATGGTGCCAGATATGGATCAGGATGGTGAGTGAGGACATACTTTGCCTTAAATGTTTTGAATCCATTCAGGACATTGAGGCAACCACAACAGCTTAGGAGAAAGGCAAAGTATTTTGAAGAGGATTCATGACAATAGGTCTCTTACTGTATTAATTTTTAAAATTTAAACATTCACTGTAGGTTTTGATCACATTTTCTGCTCAAATATGTGTAACTGTCAAAACTGAGGGAGGAAGGCTACTGGCCTTTACCATCCTCACCATCCTCAAGTGTGCTTGACATGAGGGAAAGTATTTTGAGTAGAGAGAAGTAAAGGATGTTGGAAAACCTCCTACACTATACAGGAAGCGTCTTCCATGGAGTTACCTGGCTCCAAATGTTAGTGGTGTTAGAATTCAGAAACTTTCATATGACTTAAGGTGTGTGTGTGTGTGTGTGTGTGTGTGTGTGTGTTTATGCGGATGTGTGCATCAATGGAGGAAAAGACTTAGAACTTTGTACAGTTATCTACTAGGTTGTTCACTGCAGCATTGTTTACATAAGTGTTAATAAAATTAAATACCTCAAATGTTCAACAATAGGGATTTGGAAAGACAAATTACATTTCTCCTCTTCTAAGCTGACATGGCCTCGCAGCCATTATAAATAATGACGTAGGGTAGTCTTCAATGAGATGGAAAGGTGTTTCTGAGATACTATTAAATGGAAACAAACAAGTTACATGACACTATTTGCAGTATGTTCCAATTTTTGTTTTAAAATGTCTATTTGTGGGGAATTCATGTTTATCTACATCTAGGTCAATGGACAAAAGAAAAACTGTACAAGAAAGAAGCACTCTATAAAACCAACTGTTAAGGATTATGATTGAATTAAGTATTTTTCTTATATGTTGTTAAATATCATTTCAGCTTTCTACAGTGAACATGTATTATTTTAATAAAGGCAGGAAAATGACTTTATATTTTAAATGTATATACAATTTTGTAAAACATGAATTTGAAATCCAAAAAGTGGAGTCAGGATTTTCTTTTGGGCATTTCTTTTTTTTGCACTAGTAAGTTAGATATGAATATATTTCCAAACGCACAGGGGGAGCGGGGAGGAGAGCATGGTCAGGAAGCACAAGGCTTGCAGGAGGTGACCTTTGGCTGGCCTAGTAAGGCTCAGTGGCTAAGCTGGACTACTACTTGAAAATCATTGTCTTCCCATTTAAATTCTCTTGATTAGATTAATATCCTCTCCTGAATATCTAGTTATATTGCAAGTTGATTGTAGTTTTAAATCACACTACCCAACTCCTTATTGCAGATCCTCTAGGGCCGCTCTCTGGACTCAGGGGTGAGTCTTGGAGGGCAGGTGCCTGGAGCTCTAGAGAAGCTGTGCCTCAGGATGCCCTGCTTCGACAGAGGAAAAGGAGTTTATATCCATTGTATGTGATTATTTTCTTTTTCTTTCTGTTAGGGAAGTTCTGTTTTAAAGCCACTTTAATGAATTCTGTAGCCATTTCCTTTGGTGGATTTGTTTTGTCTGGTTTATTCTACAGACCCTGTGTGTGTGTGTGTGTGTGTGTGTGTGTGTGTGTGTTTTCATTCTAAGAGTCTGCAAAGTTTGCATCTATTTTACAAAGAATTTCAAGTTGCCTTTCTTCAGGGATGAAGCAGTTAATCACCATTACTCATTTTACTTTATTTTTACTGAGGTAAAATTCACATCACATAATAGTTACCACTTTAAAGTGCATATTCCATATTGCTCAGTACATTCCCATTCCCAAAAGAAGTTTGCAGGAAGCACTCAGTCCCCAGTCCTCTGGCTTCCCAGCCCCTGAATACCACTCTGCAGACTTCATAGAGGGCCATACTGCTGAATTTCAGACATGTGCTTTAGTTGTACTTTACTTTGCACTATGACTGACTGTTCTGTCTCTCTCTCTCTCTCTCTCTCTCTCTCTCTCTCTCTCTATCTATCTATCTATCTATCTCTCTATCTCTCTCAGGCATATAGAAAGACAGGCACAAGGAGAAATGGGAAGGTGGAGAGAGAGATTTGGGTGTGAAGGGACAAATGAAGAGAAAGAGAAGCAAGAGAGAAGGAAGGGAGGGAAGGACAGGCAGTGAGAAGGTGGGAGAAGGTGGCATAAAAGGAAACAGGAAGAAGAAGAGGAAGAGAAGAGAAAGAGCCTTGGAGCAGAGAAGCCTGGGTAGATTTGGAAGGAGAGAACCTCTCACTCCACACACACCTCAGAGAGACGACAGAGAAGCAGAGAGAGTGCCACAATGCCGTGGAGATGGAGAATCAATTGCCAGGGCTCTTCTACAATTCCAAATGTGCCGGATCATTTCAAAGAGAATCAACACAAGGAAGTAGGTTGGCCTCATGTTGCCTCACATTTCCTGTATGCATTCATAGGCTCTAAGTGTTCCCAGTGTTTGAGGTCATGCTCTGATGCTGAAAGTTCTTCCTTGGACGTCCTGACACCAACTCTCCATCACTGTTTCGACTCTCTGGGTTTTTCCTCCCTGAATAATTGAATTTCTGTGATTCCAGTGCAGGCAATAGATGAAGCGCAGACAGTCTACTTACTCTAGATTAGCCCTGCTGATATTGCAAACTTGGGAAGAGTCAATATGCTATAGAATGACACAGAAACCCGATAACAAAAGAAAAGAGACTTTTATATAAATCTTTTCAAGTCTAGTATTTCCATATTAAATCTTATGAAGTGAGTGTCAGGCTGTGTTGATGAATGTGCCCTCTGCTGACGGAATGTGCTTCAGCTCTCTTGGCAGGCTTCCTGCAGGTCCCAGGTGATAAAAGCCTACTGGAGTATTTCTTCATTATCATCGTCATCTTGCATTTACATTATTCTCCTTGTCACTGAGAACTCCAGACTGCAGTCTATAGGAAATGTTTCACACAGTTGAAATATGTCCGGTGGGGTGGGGAGAAGCCATGCACAGGGTAGAGCCTGATTTGGAATATTTTACAGGATTAAACTTGCAGTGAGAATTGAGGCAAGCTACTCAGTCTGCTATCCCTCTGGAGTGGATAAAGTAGCGACAAGAGAAAGTGGCTTCTGTGGAGACAGAGTCCAGTAATTTCCACTAACTGCTCTCCAATTTTCCTAACACTTCCATCCACACAAAAAATTGTTGAGAAGGCTATGGAACTACTGATCAAAGAGAATTATTTTTTGCAAACAATTACATTACCGGTCAGACATCATGATTTAAGGTGCAAATTCTGAAAGGCAAGTGGTTTGAGTTCATGCCCTAGACTATCCTTTATCGGCTGTATAACCGGAAGCAACTCACTGTTTGGCCTGTTTTCTCATCTGTAAAGTGAGGAGAAACTGATCACTTACAGGATTGTGGTGAAATCTTCAGGAGGAAATATATGAATATGCATAGGTAACATTCAATTAACATGCTGTCACCATTATCACTATTATTTCCTGGGAACTGATGTTCTGGAAGCTTTGATTAGAAGCATATTTACTGAGCTGCATACATAAGTCTATGTGTGTATATATAGTTCCTTGATCTAATAACTCATTCTGTGTATTGTAGGCATATACTGTTATCAAACAAGTTACTTACATCCCATATGCCTGCTTGCTCTTGTGTGAAATGGGAGCAATGCTGGGGTTTTATAGGATTGTTGTGGTGACCTTAGAGATATACATGTACATATATATGTGAAAATATATGCACAAACATAGGGAATAGATACATATAAATGAAAATATAGACATATATGTATATATATATACACACACACAGATAAAGTGCTTGATGCATATGATACAAAAATTTATATTTATCATTATTATTACTACACAATTACTATTGCCCAGAAGTGGCCTATGTCCAGAAATCAACAATGTGAAGAATATTCATTGAACTACAGACACAAAATATACATTCATGTCTCTACAGTTCCTTGATGTAATCATTTTCATTTTGTATAATACAGAATCTTCTATTTTTGAACCATATTGACAATCTGAAGTCTGAATTAATTCAACACACAAATGAGACAGTGATTGCTTATTTTACCAGAGATTTATTAGCTTTATCAAATTATCACTAGGAAAGAGTGAAGCCTATTCTTAGCTCACAGTGCTATCGAGTCGTGCTCTGTTTGTGGACAGCCCACATGTGCAGGCTTGTTGGGGGCACAGCTGGGTGAAGCCACCTGCTCTGTGTAGGTCTCCTGAGGAGGGACCTGTGCCCCTCCCCATGTTCCAGCTGCTGGCTGATGTGGGGGAGATTAAGGAGCTTATTCAGTTATTAGCTGGAAAGGTCGTAGCTGACTCTTGATTGCCAACTGTGATGGGTGCTGGATTTTAATTATCAACAAGTTCCAAATGTTTGGAATGAGCCTGTGGAGAGAGCTTTGGTGGAAGGTGGGAGAAAACATCAATGAAGGGACAGAACTTCAGGTCCAGGATAGTGCTCAGTCCTGTAGTCTTTGGCAGGCTCCTGCCCTTGGTGGGGCTCCATGATGACCCCTAGAGGCCGTTATATGAATATGGCCATTGTTGGGAAGCCTTGTTATAGACTCAATATCCTCCTCTCTAGGCTCCTCCTGTAGGCCTTGGCATGTTTCTAACAGCAACCCAGATGGGAATTCCTTCATTGGTTCATGTGCATCCATCCACTTCTCAATCAGTACAGGTTCAGTTCCCTATTGGGTACTAGTGTTCTCTCTCTCTATGCTGAGCACCAGGGAACCCAGAAAAGAATGAAGCTGGGTCTCTACTCTTTAGGAATCCAAAGCCAGTTAGTACAGTTAGATGTGAGCAAGCAATGACCATATGCCAGTGTGTGTGAACATCAATAATCAGAATTTGTACAAAGAAAGAAGATAGGATGAGTGCTAACAAAGCAGGGGCACCTAGGGATGCTTTATGGGAAAGAGGGTGTCTGAGAAATGTTTATAAGAAGGAAAAGCCAAATTTGTTGGTGAATGTCTGTAATCCCAGAACTTGAAGAGGCTGAGGGAGGAAGATTGTAGATTCAAGCCCAGCTTGGACAACTTAGTGAGAGAGCCTGTCACCAAAAAAAAAAAAAAAAAAAGGGTCTGAGGATCTAGCTCACTGCAGCCCTGGCTTCAATCTTCAATCCCTAGTACCAGGAAGAGAGAGAGAGAGAGAGAGAGAGAGAGAGAGAGAGATTCTCCAGGTGGGCCAAGGTGGGGCAGCATGGGAAAGAGTGAGAATGAAGGGCATGACAGATCAAATGGAAGGCACAGAAGCAGGAGACAGCATGATGTGCAGGAAATCTACAAGGTCCGCTGATCTATGAAGCCTAAGGCCAAGTATAAGAGAAAACAGGTGAAAGGAGACATGATGTCATGGGCTGTGTGTGTGCTGTTCTGGGAAATTTGGACTTCCCCAGGTAAGAGATAGAGAACCACCACAGCCTGTAAACAAAGTTGCCTGTATTTTTTAAAAGGCACACTGGCTACATTGTGAACCATAAACAGATGATTCTGCATAGAAGGCACAGAGCCTAGTGCACGAGTCAGCTTTCTGTTGCTGTAACAAAACATCTGAGCAAACATCTTAAAAAAAGAGGAATAGTTTGTTTGGGCTCATGATTTCAGAGGTTACAGTCCATGGTCATTTTGCTCTGTTATTTCTGGGGAGAACATCACGGTGGAAAGGATGTAGTGGGGTGGCCAAGCAAGAAATGGAAAGAAGGAAGAAGATGGAGTGGACTGGAGAGAATATGTATCACCTTCAAGTATACATCCCCAGTGACCTCATTCCTCAAACTTGGCCCCACTTCCTAAACTTTCCACCACCTCCCAATAGCCTCTTAAGTTATAAACCCATCAATGCGTGAGTCCATTAGTGATGTTACAGCCCTCACTATCTAGTTGCCTCCCTGAGGACTCACCTTTGAACACTGGATCAAGTCATGAGATTTTGGGGGGACATTTTATATCTGAACACTAACACCTTCTTAGGCAGCTACTGCCAAGATCTAGGTGGGAAAAGACAGGTGATCAGATTAAGTTAGGGATAATGGTTTTGGAAAGTGGCAGATAGGTTTGAATCAAGTTTAGAGGGAACATGGCAGATCCTCTAGGTGTGATCATAGTGTGAAGAATCTAGAGTGATGCCTGAGTCTAGCATGGGTGAGTCAGATAGGTGCTGAACCGACAGACAATATACAAAAGAAAGGTCAGCCTGCCAAAGTTTATGTAAAGCCTGGCAGGAGGAAGGAGCAAAGGATATTTAGGTGACATATAGTGACAGTTCTCCAGGATTAGTGTCCAGGAAGCTCTGCATTTGTGCTCTTGGGGCCAACTGGAAATCTTAGTGAAATCTTGTCTGCATAGACAGCAGCCAGAGAAATCTAGTCTTCAAGCAGATAAATCAGAGGGTCGAGAGGTGTTAAAGGCAGGGAGTGAAGGGGGGTCAGTAGAAGATGAGGTCAGAGGGAAAATGGGCAGGTGGGATGGTCTGAGGCCTTGGGAGGTACGAGGCCAGGCATTCCATCCACAGGGACTTCCAGTCTGAATGGGATTGGAAGGGTTTTGCACCTCTGGTACATCTTTTGCCAGATCCATGCCATGCAGCAAATCACTGTGTCTCTCCTTCTGTTTCCTATCTGTAAAATGAGGTTGACAGTGGTGTTTATTGAGTGGTGATAATTCAGGTGGTAATATGTAAAATTGCTTAGAAATGCGTTTGTTGCATAGTTAGTATTCAGTAAATCTGCTATCATCATTATCACCATGATTATCATCCTCATTATGTTATCTGAAGCTCTCATCTTCAATAAGAGCAACATTGACTGAGATCATGACATGATCTCATCTGCATGATGAGATCCCTCTGGCTCTTGGTTTGAGAACAGAGAGAAGGTCAAAGCAGGAGCCAGGAGTCCAGTTGATAGCCACTGCAATGCAGGTAAAGATAATGGTGTATTCATCCTGGGTGGGGCTGTGGATGCAGTGAAGAGGGTCAGGCATCTTGTGAACCTAGTGGCCAGGGTTTGCTGGCAGAATAGGTGAGAGGTCCAGGGAGAGACAGGCATCCTTTAGGAGAAGCAGGGGAGCTTGGCTTCTTTTCTTGTCTGTAGCATCATGGCTGTTGGCAGTGGAGTGGTCTTTCAGAAATGAAGTCATTATTCAGTCATTACTTCCAAGACATGGCATCTTCTCTGTCCCATCTCACAGTCTCCTCCCACCTTTCTCTTGGGACTCAGGCAGGCTGCCGGGTTATGAGGAGGGAGAGCAATCTACTGTTTCAGAATTTCTCATCCCTCCGTGTTCCTTTCATATTGCTACTATAAAAAAATTGTCACAAACTCAGTGTCTTAAGAATTATACCTATATTCTCTAATGACCCTGGAGACCAGAAGTCTGCAAGGAGTTCATAGGGGTGCATTCTTTCTGGAAGCTCCAGGGGAGAACCTCATTTCCAGATTCTAGAGGTGGCCACATTTCTTGTGGTTCCTTCTTCCATGTCTAAGGCCTGTTGCTTTTCCTCTGCTACCATTGTTCTATCTCCTCTTCCTCTGTTTTTCACCTCATTTGAGGACACTTGTGTAAAATGGAACCCCCTGGATAATCCAGGATCATCTCCTCTTGTCAACATGCTTAATTGTTGTTATTAGTGCATATTAGGGATACAGAATAATGAGCTTCATATTGGAATATTCATACATGTATATAACATATTTTGATCAGTTCCACCCCCATTCCCTCCATATCCTTCCTTTTCTTGATTCGTGTCTTTTTCTCTTTTCTCTAGTAGTCACCCTTGTACTTTCATTCTCATTCTTCCTCTCTCTCTCTCTCTCTCTCCCCCTCTCCCTCCCTCCTTCTCTCTCTGAGAGAGAGAAAACTTTCTTCTTTTAATCATACCTACAAAGTCCCTTTGGCTATCTAAAATAATATATGCATAGATTCTTGGGTTGGGGGCGTGGACATCTTTGGACGAGGGCTATTATTCCACCTACCCCATCTTCAGAGACCATAGATTTTTTACTGGCTTAGATTCCTTAGGCATCTTTCTCTTCCCTGTGACTATCCAACCTCTTCAGTTTTCCTAAACATAGATTCATCCTATACATTTGCCTCATCTGCCTGGTCCACCCTTTGCCTTAAAGTGAAAACTCTGATATATGAACTGTGCATTAATTCACTTAATTAACTAATGTATGTAATGCACGTAACGTGGTGCCTCTCACGTAAGAAGCAGCCAGTAAAGTAGAAGTCAGCCTATTCCTGCAGTCTATAAATACAGTTTTGAATCATGATTCTGTCACTCTGCTCACAAGCTAACTCTGGGTTCTGCACCATCTGTAAATTTGATAAACACATCTCTCAGGTCGTCCTTCTCATTGTTGATAAAAATGTCTAACCAGACAGAGACTCTGAC
This sequence comes from Heterocephalus glaber, assembly GCF_000247695.1. The sequence continues at coordinate 4,014,930 of NW_004624824.1, forward strand.
TTGGCTTTCTAATAGCCTGTTGACTGCCGCTAAGTATTTTATACTTTTTAGAGAATGTCCACACACATTATTCCAGTGAATTCTACTCTTCCAACAATTCATGAGTGATGATTCGTTGTTTGGCACTTAGTAAATTCTGCCATGTGCAAGTCAACCCAGGAGGCTAACTGATAAACTATAAACAGAAGACCTGCTTCCAAGAAGCCTGTGAATCGTGCTGGAAGATATGTACATTTACTACACACTGTTCCATTTATTATCACTCTTTGGGTGAATTGATGCATCTGCTATGAGTGTAGGTTCTAGCCTACATTCCTCATCTTTTCACAGGTATCCTAACATCACAATACATTCAGTCTGCAGTATTACTCAGCCCAACAGTCTGGGACTCTAAAGAAATAGAAGGGAATTATTTGTCATCCCTTTCCAGTTACCCTGTGAGGATCACCTTTCCTTGAGCAGAGTAATTTCAAGCCATCTGTTTGCAATCTGATGTGCAGCAGGCATTTGGTATCATATTTAGCACCTCTCTGTATTTAATATCTTCACACACCACCATTGTAGATACGGGGGCATTCCCTATGTACAAGTTTCTGCCTTCTCTTCTTTTACCTATACTTGCTTCTAAATCACTTCATCTCATTCTGCAAGCATAATGTTTGCAAGATTTTATGGTATGTGGGACACAAATGATTGTTCATTTTCATTCAAAGCATCCTGGTGCCTGTGTGGCTGATGTTAGTCAACTAGTAGTTCCACTCATCTTAAATATGCCATTAATCAAATTCTAGAGGTATACACATTTAGGATTTATTTATGCCCCAAACCACATTTTTCATGCTACCATTTTTCCCACTGTGAACTCCACTTTCCATTTGATAATTTCCATTTTCTCCTTTGTTGTTTTGAGATCATTCTCTTTGAGGTCTTGGGGTAGGGGCCCCAAAGCAAATTAGAAATGGCTAAATTTTGCCTTCTTTCTTTCTCTATAAACCCCAGTTTTAGTGCATTGGAAGGAAACTCACTCTGATTTTTGAAAAGAGAATGAGAAGGGGCTGGGGATTTAGCTCAATGGCGCCACACCTGCCTCACAATTGCAAGGTCCTAAGTTCGATCCCAGGTACAAAAAAAAAAAAAAAAGAGGGTGAAAGGAGAATGAGAAGAACAAGGAAATATGGTGAAAAAAAGGCAATAAGCATTTTATCTTCTTGTTAGAAAGATAAATGCAGGCCAATAAAATTAAGTAAATGTTATACCTGTTTTAAGGATGGCATTGACCATGGGAGTACAATAACTATCCCAATTAAAAGTGGCTATCTGGTAATGCATATTTCCAATCCCTGGAGAAATTCGTTTCCTCTTTTTAAAAGCCTTTTCTCTGTTAGAATACTTTATACCTACCATAGTCACAAACACTTAAATACCTGCAAGATGCCACCTAGTGCCACTCACTAGGATCTTTCTCAGAAAACAGATATTTGATTTCCTCAAACATAATGCAGAATCACAGATATATTAAAACACACTGTAAGCTTTTATTTTTGCCAATATCTTTCATGGATTTCCTCCTCTTTGGGGGTATTGTAAAGTTCTGTTTAATATGTAGGTCCAAGTTTGAGTATTATTTTTGCTGGGAGAAAAATTGCCACCCAATATCCAGTTACTTTTCAACATTTACCATATTTGTAACCAAGTAATTGATGATTCTCATTTCAATAATGCTACTAGGCTGTATTTTGTTTCAGAAAAGTCTTGATAACTTCTATCCCTAAACCAAATGTAACTTCTGACATGAGTATTTGTTGGATGAATGAAAATATACACAAAACAGCACACGTGTCTTGAAGGGAATAGGGTTAGGGTTAGGGTTAGGGTTAGGGAATAGGGTTACGGGAAAGGTCACAATTTTTTAAGAAGTTTGCAGAGATACTGACACTTAAACAAAGTGACAACATGGCAGCTTGGTTATGAATTTTTTTCTCTGCGGTCGATGGTATAATCATTCTTCAGTCCTGCAGGCCCAGAATCTGAGATGTCTATTTTTAAATTACTATATATAGAGAGAAGAAACAGTCCCTTGGAATGTGGAGTTACTCAGTATTTTTGGATCTTTGGCTATTTTCAAGGTTCTTCATCTGGACTTAAAAACCAAGTTAATAGGCAATCGTTTCCCTTCTGCACAGACACTATTTTAGGAGGAGATTTATCACCCAAGGACTTCAGAGAGCAAGAGGCTGTTTGCACTCTTCCTCACCAACCACCATTCACAGCAGCTTCACTTACAAGCTCCAGAAATTCCTCACTGGCCTGCACTTACCTCATTGGATTTTATTAATTTATACCAAATACATCTTATTTTTTTTAAGTGGCTATGCAGAACTAAATACATAGGACATGTTTCTGTTTAACTCATTTTATTTGCAGCTTCAAAGCTCAGATTGAATCTTTTTTGTGTGGTGGTGGGGGGCTCTGTTGCAAATTTTGCTTGATCAGTGTCTTCAGCACATGGTTAGACATTAAAAATATTCCACAACCTATCAATGCTATTTTGGATCCATTCATTAGGCCTGTCAGGAGTTGTTGGTCTCTTATACCACACATCAGTCATCACTGGTAGAAGCTTTCTAGATGGGAACATTCTGTTAGAAGAAGGGAGATACCACAATCTGGCTTTGACTCTTGGGTTGGGTACAGTGGCTGGATAATTCCTGTGCTGTTTGTGCCAAGGAACAGCTGGTTAAGGGAGTCAGTGTGTGTTTATACTGATATCTTGTCAAAGATGAGGCCATTTGTGAGTTCCATATTGATGTCTTCAATAGACTCAAAATGATCCCAGACTCCAATAACTACTGATTATCCAATGCAGTAATATCTTGGTTTGGCAAAAATTTTGTTTCTGTTCACAAAATCCTCTTTGGGTGACAAACATGGTCATAGCCATCTTCTTCACACAAACACAAACACTTACCTTCCCGAAAATTGTGAAACAAATTAAGATTGTAAACCGAGGTACTACTGTAGTTGGCATTTAATAAATACCAGACACTATGCTGTGCACTGCCCAGATATTGTTTTGGTTTTAACCTGTGCACAATCTACTATTGTTCCCATTTTAAAGATGAGTAGAATGAGGCTCAGGAAAGGCAAGTAATCTAGCTAAGCCACTCAGTCAATTACAATTGGAGTCAAGATTCACACCCAGTCTGCATTTCATATTTTCTTCTACCATATACTGACACTTTTCTATGTTATGGGATATGGCTAAAATGCTGCATACAATTTTCTGAATTGTTTCAGGTGAAGACCTTAAACTGTTTATGTTTAATAGTGGCCTGGGGTCTTGGGGAGTTAATTGCTTTTGATGTTTTTAAGTGACTTCAGGGCTTACTCTATGTGGCAAAGTACTTGCAAATCTGCTAGCAGCTATGACTTCTTTGAACCGTAGGAAAGGTTAGTGTCATTGGGTCACAGATGAAGAGAGCAAAGTCAAAAAGTATATGTCAGGCATGCCCTGGAGGTTTACTGGGCACCGTCATAGAAGAGCCTCATCTTTGGTCTTTGGGATGGGCCATGCAGTGGTAAGTGAGGTGCATATGGTGCCATTGAGGATCCCAAGCATCTAAGTATTTCTTTTGTGCTTCTTTTTGTATCTTGTTTTCTAGCACTGTATGGTGCTGCATGGCTAATCTGTAAAACTGTGCAGGATTTTGCAGCTGGGCAGTGGATGACAATTCCTGGTGAAGGACATATTCTGCATGTTCACTGCGGGTAGCCTCAAGTTCTGCACCATTAGAACAGTCTGAGGTTCTGTGGCTTTCAGAAGTGTCCTCGAAACTGACCCTGGATGAAATTAATCCAGCCTATTTTTATAAAACGATACTGAGATCAAAACTCCTACACTTGAGGACAGCCAGATCCCAGTGGAAACTGTAAATGTCTCCTTTGCTGGTCAGAGTTTGTTTCTTCCATGAGGTCAGCTTCATCCTGGCAGCTCCTGGATGGGCAGGACAAATAGCACATCCTTCAGCCCCGACGAAAGATGCAAATGGAAACCGCGCCGTCTTGAAGGTCTAATCAAACACCATCCACCCACGTGAATGCAGGTTGTCAGGACGGCCAGCCTGCTTCCCCAGGAGCTTGACAAGCGTGATTAATATGCTGTGAGCTCGGCAGAAATTATGGTGGCTCTTACCTCAGGCTGTGCCTCTGCTCAGTCCCAGATGAGATGCCTGGGTGAGTGGTGGGACTGTAGAGGCACAAGTGCCTCCTTCCATCGCTGCCCTCATGGCTCTTAAGCTGGCCCTGGACATCTACCCTGCAGTCTAGGGAGAGGGAAGGTGTTGACTAGAGTTCAAGGCAATATACTCTCCCCGATTCCTTGACAAATTGTTTCCCTAAACCAGTATTCTCCTGTGTGTGTGGCTCAGAACTACTTTAGTTGCTAAGCAACCCACAAGCAGCTCTGGACCACAGTATCTCTGAGAGTTGTAGATGCGTTGCCTAGGGTAACTCCATGGTCTCTTGCTCCTCTGGCAAATGTCATCCCAAACACTGGCCTTCCCTTTTGCAAAGACATCTGAGGGGATCAAGATGAACATCTGACCCAAGGGCAGATCAGCCATGGTGCGCAGAGCTGGACCAGTTTGATTTCCTCTCAACAATTTCAGTGGAAAGGTAAAAAATGTACTTAGAAGATCTTGAGCTAAACCATATAGTTTTGTGTTCAGATGGCCATATCTAAACATAGGGATGTTGATGAGGAGGCACAGAAAGGTGGTACACAGCATGAGACAGGATGTTGGAGAAGAGAAGGGAAGGAAGGGAAGGGAAGGAAGGGAAGGGAAGGGAAATTGGAAGCCTGGGGGATGGAGCAAGGGGAAGAGAATAGTACACATTGCCCTCAGTAATATGATTGGCCTTAATCCAGTTTGGTGTTCAGTCAGGAGAATTATAGAGGATAAGGAAATGAAGAGCATCATCCAGGAAGTGATTCTTTCAGGAAAAAGCCAATGATGACTTTTAAATACTGTATTATGATACATTTTTAGAAAGATACTGTGTGATAATAATTTCGTGTATCTGGCATATTTGCTTTCTCCAACATTCATCAAGTGGGGCTGGCTTCAGTCCTGGCCTGTGATATTTAGACTGAAAAATCAGGGGAAAGAAGCTATGAGGAGGGCAGTAGAGATAGAAGGATCAAGGCACTGGTGATGACAGAGATAGGAGAGGCCAGGATATTGGGTGCTGTTGTCTGTCCTCAGGGACTGGGCTGAGTGGCACTGAGTGCCTGGCAGATGTGGGGAGGCGTTAATAAGGAAGTCTGACGCAGACAAGTGAGTTAAGATTTTGAAGGAGGCAGGGGAAAGTGTTGTTAGGAGCATTAAGGGAGTAAATAGACCTATGAGTGCTAAAGGAACTGGCTTCCCCTGTTGTTACTGTTGCCCCTACAGTTCTCTGCTACACTCTGTCTCTCCGATTCTCTACTTGTCCACTCCATTTCCTCTTATTTCTGCCTGGCTGTCCTCACCTATCAGGGACATAGCCCAGTTTTGGATTTTGTAGCTTTAGCCCTCAGACAAGACTGAAATTTCTCCTCATCCCTGAGCCAGGGGAGGGAGTCCTTGGCCTCTTGGATCAGGCACTTACCATGCCTCCATACACAATGGTCATGGAATCATAGATCACCATCATGGTGTCTCTCTTACTAATAAGAGAAATTCCCAGAATGATACTAAGCCGTGATGATTTCATGTGTCTTCCAGAGTGACTTTCTAAAGATTGGCCAAGAAACTCACAGCCTTGGTTTCCAAGTTGTTTTGGGTCTTAAAGCCTGTAGTCTACCAGGCTTCCCTCCCATGGTGCCACATAAAAGGGGTATTGCTGTCCATTCTGAAGTCATCTAGTAGGAAAAAGCAGGAGGCAGAACCTGACCTGGTGGTGGACTCCTATATAATTCGTATGTGTCACTTTAGTAAAGGAAGAAGTGTTCAAAAGGGTATCATTTCACTTAGGAATGAACAGTCTTCCTATGTCCTCTTGCAACTGAAAACCTCCTAAGCAAATCTCTCCCAGGATGCAAAAGTCACCAAAGAGCCTGTTGTGATATCAGCTATTCTATTTATTTTTCTCTTTTTATTTCCAGCAATTCAGGGTTTATTTCTATGATGAGCTTTCAAAAACTCCTTTTACTTGTCTCACCTAGCTTCATGGTTGACACATGGTAAGGGAAGAGAACATCAGATCTCTTTTTTAACAGGGATTCTCAAATTTTGAGATGTGATAAAAATCCACATTCCTGAGTCCAGCTCTCAGAGATACTGATTCTGACGTGGGCTCCAGAAATCTGTATTTGGAACAAGAATTTGGAAATCTTTCATTAGTTTGGAAAATATTACTTTAATGCTTAATTTGAATGTAACTTGACAACTACTTCTCAGTCCTTGGTTTTTCTGGAAAAATTGCTATTTGGTCTCATATAGACCTGGGTGAGCCATTATAGTCCTCCCATTCCTGTTAAGGAAACAGGTATTCTTTTCCTACTAAATCCTGGCCAAGTCAAAAGTGAGAATGTTCCTCTCTCTCCCCCTTGTTTTTCTTTCTTTCTTCCTCGAGACTCCCATCCTGCCCCTCATCTTTCTCCTTTTCTCCCTACTACCACAATTGAAAGAAAAACAAAATGGACTAAAAATGTTCCTTCTTTTATAAAAGATTTCTTCTATTGCGTATGTTCCCATCCCCCATCTTGGCTGGGCATGCTTTGTTTAGCAGCTTTTGCATTGTTTTGCTTCTTTCCTTGAAAAGCATTTATCCTCAGCAACTCTCTAATACACAAGAACCTTTCTGAAAATCTCTCAAGGATGTGAGCGGGAGCCTTAACAATGCTTGAAAACACCCAGTGTGCTCTGTAACTTCTTTCCTGCTGGTAAAAGATGTCCTCACAAGCTTCTAGATGAGAGCTACTAAGATGTACTTGTTATCGAGGATGCAATTTTAATCAGTGATTTTAAAAAGTGAAATGATCTAGGAAAATGTTCTTCCATTTTGTAAATCATTCTTTAATATTCACATATCCATTCACCCACATACCCCACACATTCACCTGTCCATCCATTCATCTATCCATCCAAGTGGCATTTACTGAATGTCCATTTAGTGTAATTTAAACAGTGTTGGCACTCCAAAAGACATATATACATATATATATTCCTATATATAATATTATATATAATATATATATTCCATATATATATATTCCTAAGTACAGTATTGGAGAAATTCAAAATGTGCCATGTGAAGTGAAGATGCTGTTCTTATTCATGATGCCTCTTCCATTTCTGTTACAGTGTGGACCACTATTAAACTCAGGTGTATGCTTCTTGGTCTTGTCAGTTCCCTCTGGTCAGGGTGTTGACTCTACAAGGCCAATAATAGTGTTTGCTTTATTCAACATGCTCAGCATCTAATAGTTTGCAGGCCCTCAAGGGCTCCAAAAGCCAATATTCCAGGCAGTAGCTAGAATAAGAAGAAAAGGCCAAAGAGGCAAAAGTGCAGAATCAATGGGCAGAGGACAAAAAGGAAGAGGTAGACAGGCAGTGGAGGAACAAATATAGTTTGCTTTGGCTAGCAAATCAAGCGCAAGTGAGAGTAAGCAAGATATTGAAAACAGCAGTGCTGACATGACTTTCTGAAGAGCTGGGCTTTATGCTGTGCCAGAGCAGAGTCACATCAAGGTTTGACACTGGGGAAGGGGATAGCTGGGTTTTTATTTTCCATAGAGTTCGTCTGAAGACTGAATAGGTTTAAGGAGACTGAAGGTGGTGGTGGAGAGTGGTTATCAGGAAGCTGCTGTGAATATTCCAGGCAAAAGATGGTGAGAATCTGGTGAGGTAGAAACAGAGCTGAAACATGTGTGGGAGTCATTCATTGTCAAGGAGAAGGAGAGTGATTCAGAATGACTTCCATATTTCCACCTTGGGGTGACAGTGTGTACAGGGTGTGCATCTGGAGAGAAAATGAGAACCAGAAAGAAGGGGCTGCAGAAAGTGAGTTTTATGTAGAAGGGGCCATGGGGGTGGCTCTCAGAGCTAACTGGTCAATCTGTATCTATGCCTCCAAATCTCAGAAAAGCTCTCTCTGGCTGACACTCTAGCTTTGAGACCAACAATGTGGCTATGGTTCCACCCATTAGCATTATCAGTACCATCCAGAGAGACTGCATAGAGTCAGATGATTAGAGGACTGAGGCAAGAGCTAGGGAATTCCATGGCATCAGAGGCTTCCCAACAGCCTGCCATCTCCACTATTCATCTTGCCATTTTGTCTCTGAGCTCTCTGAAGATAAGCTTCATGTTTCAGCATCCACTGCATCTTGCATATCAAGGGTGATTTAAAAATATTTGTGGTTTCTGTACTATTTGTCAATATTTTAATGATTCCCAATTCCTCACTTCAAAATGTGAAGAATTTGGTTCAAATCATTGTATTGTTTTCAGAAAATTATAGGTTATAAACATTAAAAAAATTATGCAAGGGGCATCCAAATGACACAGAAAGGACAAGCACTTTGGATCACTGTGTTTATTTATTTGACAAATATATATCAATGACTTCCATGTTCTATTGATGATGGAAGCACCTGGGGAACAGAGAAAATGGAATTGTGGCCAGTTTACAGAGCCTCAGTTTCTTCATCTGTAAAATAGGGGTAAGAGCATCCACTTTTTAGAATCACTATTCTAGTTAATTACATTTACTACCTAATACAGTGGATTTGGAAATGTCATCTTGCTATCAACTATACATACAGTTATTTATGTTTATTGGATATATTGCTCTAAATCATTACCCTTTTTAAGTCCTAGGTATAATAAAGCCCAAAAGTGAACCAAAGAGACAAGCATGGGATGGAGTTATGATTACATTACCTCTTGTATGATATAGGGAACTGGCACTTGCCAGAAAGGAGTTTAATAAGAGCTAAAAATGTCTGGATTTCTCAGACCATTGCCAAACTAAGAGGCAAAGAGCCCTTGTCTAGAATGTTAGTCAGCAAGGGTTTGTGTTTTCCTCTGGTTTTCTCTTTTCAAGAGTGAAAAATGTATTTTCACTCTTTGTCATTTTAATTAAATCCAGTCTAAGAAAACATAAAACACAAGTCAGATTCTTTTTCAGCAGGAGAACTTTGAAAACTGCACACCAGATTGCAAACTGTTAAAATTCATTCATTAAAAGTTCACGGTCTATTGGACTTTTTTCCTTCAAGCGTTGCATTATGTACATTTCCTATCTGTTTATGTGACAGATTGTCTAACAGATTTCTTGTACAGTACAGTTACATAGTGTGCCAGAAAGGCCTAGTTTGGAACCTGTGGCCATAAGTGAAATGGATTTGGAAATGTCATCTTGCTATCTACTGGATAATTTAGTAATAATGGCTTAACAGATCCCTCAAGACCAACAATTATATACCTGTTTGAAGTTAATTTGATGCTGCAGAAATGGGAGTTATATGAATTATATGTTATAAAAATTTGGTAGGCATTGAATGGACTGACAGTACATTCTGAAACCTAGTGTTGACTTTCAATCATTTTAATGCACAGGCTGTAGTCGCCAGAATCCTTGGCTGATTTGTCTATCAGTAGAAAAGTTGCCCATTTTTAGACTGTGTGCTAATTCTGTGCATAGCTCTATGAAGAGGCATGCATATTGTATATTGCTACATATATGCATAAATCACATATTTATTTACACTTAAAGTTTGCTGATAAAGAGTGTAAGAAGATTTCTAAACCAGCCTTTATACTATCTCAAATGGCACTTCTGAGTTATGGAAAGGCTTTTTATTTTTAGCACTCAGTAAATTAAACCTTTTATTCATCATTCTGAAAGAAGATGGTAAAGAAGAGAACATTTGTTCTTTTAAATTTAAGGAAAGGGAAAGGCAGCCATCCAGTCAGGATGAACCCCACTGTTAGTGTTTATTCAAAATAGGGGCAGAATGCAGTGTGCCACTGTCACATTGGTTAGTTTATTGTTTGTACTACAATGACAAGAGGGGGAGCTATCTTCTTTGTCTCTCTGTCTTTCTCTTCCTCTCCCATCCCTTCCTTCCCTTCCTCAACACGGTGATTTGATCACCGTATCATGTTCTTCTGGCTGCAAAAATGTACCCTTTAATTCAATATTTTTTTCTGGACCATTTATTTTTTGAATATATACAAGGTATATCTGGTCAGAGTTTCTCAGCCGTGGCATTTGTGACACTCCAGGCCACATGACATCAAGTCAGGTCGGGGTGTTTTTGAGCACTGGAGATCATTTAGCAGCAGGCACACTAGCACTCCCTCCACAGTTGTGACAGCCCAGAACATCACCAGATATTCCTTTTCTCCTCTGAATGTCACCCAGAACACAGCATCTCCCTTGATCTAGAGCCAGTGGTACAGACCCATGGGTCTCTAGATTAGGTTCTTGATGGAAAAACTATTAAGGCAGATGTATATGTGCTCATACTGGATTCACTTTGCAACGTTTTTTGTGCATTCTACCATCTCATCCTATTAAATGTCCCCCAAATGCAAAGTACATTTGTAACCTCTTTTTTTGCCCTGGTTCTATAGAATATATTTCATTTGGCGTTGAGAGAAAGCAGCCATTTGCAGTTATTTTAAATTTGATAAAGATTTAATGATAAGAAAAAAGGACACCTCTTTTCATAAACTAATTACAGCAGATGTGTGGATGGTTTTATATAAAATTACATTGATAAAGAAGGTTGGGAGCATCATCAGGACAGAGAGATTTAGAGTACTATATTACTATCATTGTCACTGTGTTGTAGATCACTCAGGTCCAGAATTAGAAATGGCAAACATCCTTACAATTCTTTACCAACAATTCAGAATAATGGGGAAGTGAGTGGGACCCTTGTAAGAGGTAAAGTATCATGCATAAAACACAAGAGCTTCACTCAGTGGTTATGCATTAAGACCTCAGAATTAAATTATTCCCTCATCAGCTCATTCAGAAAGAAATCAGGCTCACTGCTCACATGCATCCCTATTGACCTCTGTGGGGCACTGGGATGCCTCAAAGGCTTGAAATGTAACAGATATTTTGCAGGAATTGCAGCGATCTGATTTTAGGATGGAACATTGTGGATTGTACATTTGTTTGGAAGGCAGGTATCTGACTAGGTGCTGCCAGAGGCACTGCAAAAAACATTTGTTTTCTGTTGAAGCACTGAGTGGTTTTAGTTTCCCATAAACAGCTGCTTTTTCTTGGTTAGCCAAATCAAAGGATTTATTCCCTCCTTTCGCTGCACAGGGAGCCTTATGTTGTGCACTGGTATGCGGAATGGTGCTATAAAAAGGAAGAGTCATCCTCTCTTTCAGCGTTTAGCATCAACACTGAATTAAATTCCTAATGTAGAATTCTAAAGTATCATTTAAGAGTGCTTTTTACATTTTGTGAATTCTTGCATGCAGGAAGGCAAGGGTGCTTAGTGGCCATTGTTGCCTTCACTACACAGGACAGCCTTCTCTCAGGTGTGTGCTGATGCAGGTGACTTGCCCTCCCTGCCCTGCTTCAGTGAAGCTGGACTCGGGATTTGGAGAAAGACGTGTTTTTCATCCATGCCTGCAGATGCTGTAAACTCAATGCTAAGTGATGTGCTGTCCCCTCCTAAAGTTGTTTCTATAAGCTTTCAATCTGGGGCACTGCCAAGAGTCCACACCCAAGGACACAGCAAGGAAGAGAGGCAAAGTCGAGGTTCTGGAGGATGTGGCAGGCACATCTATATTTCAGGGGCTGGGAATGCAGACTCCACTGCATGCTGAATGTGTGGGTCCACATCTGAACTCCACTTCCTCATTAGTCATTCTCTGGACTCCTGAAAGCATGTTTACTCATCTGCAGTAGGAGAGTCATGACAGTGCCCACTGTGTGGGATGTCATGGCCCCCATTATTCCAGGGATACAACTACAACTATGTCTTTGAACAAGTACTGAAGAAATAGTGCTCAGATGAGGAAAAGTCCTCCTTATGCTTCTGCTTTGGGGAATAACTATGCTTGTTTTGAACCTAGGGTTTATTTTCATAAATGGAAGTACCTGCAGTGTTGAACCTTCATTGTAAGATTTCCTTCCGAGTTGATTGGTAGGAACAACCAGGATGAAATTGTGATTGCCTTGCAGCAAACATAGAGGACGTTGTGCTCTGTGTGTTATGATTAGCAGCAGCAAACCTGGCTTTAGTGTGCTTCCTACTCTTGCTTTCTTTTCTTGTTTTTTGGTTTTTTTTGTTTTTTTTTTTACTTTTATCACCTATTTACAAGATAAATAAATCTACTTTATCTTGCTGTATTGTGTTTGTCAATAGGAGCCAATTTAATCCTTTCTGGACCTGAGATAGCAAGGAGGTGAGTAATAAATAGGTCTAGAAATATATATAACCCAGGAAGTATTGATCGCATGTTATTCTTTATATCCCCGGAACAACAGGGGCCACAAATTAAAATATCCAAGCAGATAGTGTCGATGAGAAAAAACGGCTCTTTTAAGACACTAGGGACTGGTGGGACTTGTTGTAAACAGATAGGGTCTTTCCACTCCATCTCCACATCCCATATTTCCCACCCACTACGTGTCACTGTCACCCCATTCCCACTCCTCATTTTTCATTTCCTTATCCTCAAAGTCAATGCAAAGTACCTTCAACTAAGTTGTGTGCATGCCAGTTTTGCTAAAGCTTTATCCATTGTTAGTTATTTTTGTTTGAAACTAAAAGTATGTTCTAACATGGCCTAAAAGTGGGTCTCCCAGAAAGCATTCTGGGAGTGTAAAATAATAATCATAATTAGGGGGAACATCAACATTAGTACTAATGAGTGCTGACATTTATGAAGCACTTGTTATGTTCTGCTTAACAGTGTTGTGTGATTTACATGATTTTTTTTCACTTTCAACCCCGCATGTTAGGTGCTACTCTTATTGACAGTTGACCCATGGGTATAGGGAGACACAGAAACAAGAGTTCCTTCCTCAGGCCAAATCCATCTGCAGAAGGCTTCTTTCTAACTCTCAGTGCCCTGGGCATGACTTGACTCCACCAGAGGCTGCTGTACCTTTTGTAGGTGTGATCACTTTATGAGCACCCTTGGATGGATTAGGTGCCCCTTTGTGTGTTCCTCTGCTCACAAGACCCCAGATGGGCCATGTGCAGGACTGAATGGATCTTTGGCCTCTTGTGCTCTTCCCGCCATTCTGGGCTCCAGCATCCCATTGTATAATCAACAACTCTTGGAGGAAAGAGAAAGGCCCTCTAGAAAGCATCCACCAGAGGCCTGAAGTTTATCAATTCATGCTGGGGGCTCAGAGTTTAGCCTCTGTAGTTAGGTTGCTCAGATGTGTATCCAGGTTCGCGAGATCCCTATGTGTATGATCTTTGGTGAGAACGAGCCTCATCTGCTCTCTGTGAAACTGGGAGACTCATTATGCCCACCTGACAGCACTATGAGTAGATATGAGATAGTGATCAGAAACTCTTGCAAAGGTCTTTGCACCTGGAAGGTGATCAATAGACGCTAGTTACGACTGTATTCTCTATGATTATTATAGTTTGCAGAATGATGTTTAATAATTCTTATTGGAAAAATACTCAAAGCCATTAATGAAATTGTCTTTTCTGAAATTCAAACTTCCTCATCTTGTTCCACTGGTGCTTATTGTTTATCTATTCTAAATGGGGCAGGAAAATGACCAAGCCCCGGACTTTCCAGAGCTTACTGTCTATACCTATGTGCAACATGGCACCCACAGCCGTTGCAGCTACTGAAATTAACATTTAAATGGTGCCTTGGTGGGACAAGTCACATTTCAGGGGCTTAATTGTAACATATGACTAGAAGCTACCATGCTGGACAGCGCCATGGTATTTGTTTGATAGAGAAACCCTACTGTAGTCCCAGAGATGAGGTGGTTTAAACAAAGGGAATATGTGTCTCCTCAGATCTGGAGGCAGATCTCCAAGATCAGCAGATTTGATTTCTTCTGAGTCCTCTGGCTTGGGCTTGTAAATACCCTGTGTGCTGGCATGGTCTTCTCTCTGTATGTGTCTATGTCCTAAGCACCTCTTCTAGGGACACCACTTATAATGAGATGTTGGCCCTCCCTCATGACCTCATTTTATCTTAATTGTCTCTTTAATGATCCTATCTCCAAATGAAGTGCTGGGGGTTAAGGCTTCAGCACATGGATTTGTGGGTGCAAGACAATATTCAGCCCATAACAACAAGACAGAAAATTTTTGTCATCTGAGAGTTCTTTTTGTGAATGTAAATCTAGGAAAAGAGAAACACAATAAAAACTTAAACAAGTAAATGTCAGTATTATTTACGAAAGCTGATGTCCTGTTCCTCTTCAAACAGTGATCCTACCAGCACATTGCATTATCTTGCCTTGGCGGTCAGTCCTGTGGACTTAGGGAAGGAAATCTGCCTGAAGCTCAGGGATGAATGAACCACAGCACAGGGACATAGGACATCCCTTCTCTTGCCCTTTCCCTTTTTCCATTTCCATTCCCCACTCTGCTCCCTGCCCCTCTTCCTGCTCACTCACACTCAACCCTCCTTATGTACCATGTACTCCTCCAGGTCCTATTTGGGGAGAGGAAAAAACTATTTTCACCCCTTCTCAGTATAAAGGGGGCTCAGACACCTAAAAATCTAACTGCAAGTCCCACACTACTAAGATGGAAAGAGAAAAACAAAACAAAATGGAAATGGGGATGAGGGAGCCTCACTGTTGCTTGGCGCTTGTAGGAAAGAAAAGGTTGCAGAGAGCAGGTGCCTCCTTTGCACCCAACTTTGACCTTCAGCAAGTAACACAGCCTCCTGTGAGTGACAGGCAGTGTTTAAACAGCACCTATCTCCTCGAGGGCAGGAGTTCTGTGAATGCCATTATTAATCACCACGAAGCTACTATAAACTATTACCACAAAAACAATGGCATGCTCTTTTTATTTTCTTAGATCAATATTCCTGAAAGACCTTGATGTACTGGGCTTATCATGTAGACAGACCATTCATACTATCATAAATACAAGACAGCTTGTTAATAAAGGACAAGTGTTAATGGTCTCTCCTGCATTTCAGGACACAGGAAAGGGGGAGGGGTGCAGCTGGTAGTGGCCAGGTTTGTTTTTTATTTTATGCTTACTTTTATTCCATCTCTAGTTCTAAAAAGGACTTGAGATGGCCTACAATAGAGGTGCAGACACAGTAAACCATGGGATTTTTAAGAGGAGAGTTGTGTGAGCCTTTAGATGAACTAAAGAGGATGATAGGAAAGAAGAGTAGATTGTAAGAAAATATACAGGCAAACATGATAGCTCATTTCTTCAACTTAAGTAAGTGTCTTAGGTAAAGCTAGCCCTTGGATTTGAGTTAAGGAGAAAGGAAAGAAGGAAGGCAGGAAAGAAAGAAGAAGGAAGGCAGGAAAGAAGGGAGGGAGGGAGGGAAAGGAAAGAAGGAAGGAAGGGAGGGAGGGAGAGAGGGAGGGAAGGAGGGAGGAAGGAAGGCAACTCTGTCTTTATGTGCCCTGTTACCTTGTTATATTGCTTCAACAAGAATTTATTTAGCATCTACTTTGTTGTAGAGACATTGATAGATGATGAAGAGTGGGGCTAAAGATAAAAATATGAGTAAGATCAAGTCCACCCAGGTAGAGGAAATGGTGTGTACAGAAGCCTGAATATAGAAGGGAATTGTGTGCTTTTAGAGCAGAAGGTGAACCAGTATATGTTTGAGTTTATGGATGATGATCAGAAAAAGCCATAGCCAGTGAACCTAGATATAAGTACCGACTGGGTAACTTAGGGTGCTGTTAGGGTACCTTATGGAGTTTAGCTTTTACTTTAAGGACAATTGGGAACCATTGAAGTGGATCAAATTTTCCATTTAGAAAGATAACTTTCCTTGCAGGGTGGAAAATGGATTGCAGGGGAAGGAGCCAGAAGAGGGACATCAGTCAGAGGGCTGGGGCCGGTGAGACAATGGGGTCTTTGTGTGGGCATGGTGGCTGCAGGAGTACAGAGCTAAGTGGATCTATGAGCGAGGAAGTAAGATCATTGATTTACTTACCTTATGGATTATTGTAAATGATGAGTGAAGGTGGGAGAGGAATTGCCAGGCTCTCTCATTTCACTCTGGAAACTTGTGATTGGATGTACATGTCATTTGATGAGATGGCAGAAAGGAGCCGAAGAAAAAATATCTAGTCTTAGTGAAAAGATGACAAACTAAGTTGTAGGTGTGATGTCTGAGATGTGTGGAAGACAGGAGACCATAGATGTGAAGTAGGCATTTGAGGATATGAAACCAACATTCAGAAACTGAATTGGTGGGACTGGTGATGTGTTTGAAAGCATGGGAGTACAGATCATCTAGAAAACATGGAGATTAATGTGCTCATCTAGATAAAATGTGAAGTGTGTAAGAAAAGAGAATTCAAGACCTCTTTGGATCACATCCTAAAGAGGTTTCCCAGAGTAGATCTTTAAAGACTAAGCACTAGTAGCCAGAGATGTTGAAAATGAGCAGGAATTGGAATGTAAAGGAGGCAAAAAGAAGACAGTGCACTAAGGATCCTGTGTTATGCTACCATAGGGGCCCTGGGCAAGGGAAGCCATGGCTATGCATTGGTTGGCAGACTCGAGAAGAACTCATGGTAAGGGAAGAGGAGAGCCTAAGACCCACCTCTGGGGGTTTGTGTTATTTTCTGGTGACCCTGAAAGTCTCCCTGGAATAGCTTTGGTCTGACACAGAGACAAATGTGCCATCGATGATATACTGTGAATCTCTGAGTGCTTTTCTGGGCATTTTCAGCTGTAACTTTAATAATCTGAGCTCTGGCTTCCATCACAGTCCTGCGGTGCCCCAGGATGCATTATATGGCTGGGGGTATTTGCAGGCCTCTCAGTTAAGGCCCATTTTATGTGCATAGTTGAAATCCTGGAAATTATTGCCTCTTTGAGGCACAGGAGTAGGTGCTGGTATCTGTTGGGATGAATGATGATGTGGGCCCCGGTGATTTGCTATCCTTCATCATTTGATCTGCTTTAGGGACAGAGAGTAATTAGTCCATCATTGTGTGTGTGGCTAGGTTTTAGAAATGGAGTTGTAAATTCAATGCCTTAAAAAAAAGACTGAGTATAAGTTTTTCTGCTGCAGTTCAGTTTATAGGTGACTCTGGAGCAAAGTGAGACAGAGCTCAGGATGCCACTGCAGGGAATGAAGATGGCTGTGACATGCCTGTGGACATCTTCTCAGGGTTGTGTTCCCAGAATTCAAATTGAAAAATTAAAAGTCATCCCTGGAGGCAATTTCTTTGCATGTTTTTAAATGCAAGTATAGAAACCATTGATATGCAATGCCAAGGAAGTATGATCAAGGGAACAGAGTGATTTACAACTGGGTTTGTGCTAGTACCTGTGTCCATGGGCCCTCTTTGTGCAGAATTATGGATTAATCTGGGCTATGGGAGGAGTTTGTGGCGCGAAGTTTTTAACTTTGTTGACATTACTCAGCACTGCCAAGGGAGCACGCAGGCTCATTCAGGGCCTGAAATCTGCTGCATTGCTTATGTCCTTGGGTAGCTCTGCTATGTACTGTTGGTGTGATGTTGGAAAATACACTGAATGCCTCTGAGCCTCCAGTTCTCCATCTACAAAACATAAATGATCATTAGACCCATCTGATATGTAGATGAGAAAAGCCAAGCAGAAATTTCATGTAAAGAACTTGGCAAGGAAACTGAGACGTTCTAGGTATTAAATGCATTGGTTATTCTTCTCACATCTTCATCCTGGTGAATACCTTTGGTCAAGAGAATATGAAAGAATTGGGCAACGACCAGTGATACTTCAGAGTAAGAAAGCAATTAGTGTTCAGTATCATCACCTGAGCTTGTGAATCTGTCCTTGACTGTGTGGTAGTATGTGCTGAGAACATTACAGACACCTCCTGGAACACTCACTGGACCTGAGAATAAGGAATGAAAAAATTATAAATACTATTTTATGTGCAAAAATCACAGACAAGCTATGGAGTTGAACGTAAAATGGATGTGGATTTCTGGGACAAAATACACAGGGGCTTTTAGTTCTTGCAGACTTGCTTCTAGCTATGGCCCCCAGAATTCCTGGGAGGGTGGTAAGGTCACTTTCCTCTGCAGATCTTTGTTTCACTCCCCAATATGGACGATAAGAGGATGGCAATAATGCTCACAGTACTCTCCAGACTAGAAATGATAAGTACTTCAGTGAAGATCTCGCTAGAAATTCAGTGCCTTTGAAATAGGAGTTTTGAAATCAGCAGTTTTTCTTTATCTGGGATGCTCAATCAGCTTACAATGCCACCTTTCAAAACTTTTAATTTTATGCCTCTTTCCTCCATCCCATCAATATGAATTCATGGACACAAAGGATTTTTAGCAAGATTCAAAATTATATGAACTATTTGAAGTGGAGGAACCCTAAGAAAGAAAATTACCACATAATTTATAAATTATTAACCTGCAAGTCTTATCTGAAGGATTTTTCGCTTTCTGTGACTACTCTTTATCTAGTGCTTCGTATATCTTTAGAAATTGATGGTAGAGTTATATATCTATATATGTTGTGACCAATATGTTAAGACCAACTTTAAAACCTTTCCCCTTCCTCATCGATAGCTGTGCACTATTTGATAGTGTCAGTTGTATACCTTTGCTGGGGTTGTTAGGGAAAAATGCAAAGCCCAGGTGGCTTAGACAAGGGAAACTCACTGTCTCACAGTTCTGGAGGCCAGAAGTCTGAAATCAAGGTGCCAGCAGGGCTCATTGATTCTGAGGCCTTCCTTTCTGGCTGGTAGATGGACATCCTGTCCCTATGCCCTCATGATATCATCCTGTGAGTCTGTTCTAGTCTCCTCTCGCTGGATTGGATTGGGTTTCACCTATATGGTCTCACTGTAATTTAATCATCTTACACTGCTTCCCAATGAAGTCACTTTCTCAGGGACTGGGGCTTAGAATTTGAATACATGAATACCAGGGGGACACAGATCAGCCTGTAACATAAGCACACATAATTTGTGGAATCACATTCCCCTAAATAATGTTTAAGACTGTCTATTTTTAAAACATAATTTGGAAAATAAACCACATTTGAATGAAAAATCTATCCATGACACTAACTTAACTATATTGACGAGAAATGTTTTATTAGAATTTCAATCCCCCTCCCAAATAGGAATGGTTGTGTTTCTACATAGGAATTTAATAACTTGGCTCTGTTTTGATGATGATCTTTAATAGATTATTTTTCTCCCAGTGGCAATGTGCAGATTAATCGGATAATTTTAGTGGAACCAAAGAGCTGGGGGGACCATTCTTTGTGCTTATGTAGGGACAATAATATCATCCAATAAAAGGGTGTGTGCAATTATATAAGCTTTGTGGTAATTATATGGATATTTTAGTTGTTCAGTGCATTTAATTATGTTTTGTTAAAGAGCCCATATTAGCTTTCAGTGGGGCAAGCTCCAACTGGATTAATGCCAAGAAACTTGTACATGGAATGCTCCATGGAATGCATTTTCCTGGAGGCAGAGAACACATGAAAATTGGGCAAAAGGGTCAAGTCTACCTTTCCTTTCATTTCCTTTTTTTTTTTTGGTAAGAAAGTTCCACAGACAATTCTATCCTTTCAAAAATCCTTGGGGTCAAATGGGACTTCGAGTCCTAGTTCACTGAAGTATCTCCATACTGATTTCCACAGTGGTTGCACCAGTCCCATTTGACCCCGCTATTTCCCTGCTGGGTATCTTCCCCAAAGAATTAAAAGAATCATACCACAGCGATATATGTGCACCCATGTTTATAGCAGCACAGTTTGTAATAGCTAAAACTTGGAAACAGCCCAAATGCCCATCAAGTGGAGACTGGATAAAGAAAATGTGGGGTTTTTAAAAAATAAAATGGAGTACTACTCAGCCATAAAAAATGAGAAATTAGAGACATTTATAGCTCAGTGGATGCACATGGAGGTAATACTCTTAAGTAAAATAAATAGGACACGTGTAAATACTGAATAGTTTCTCTAGGGTGAGAAATTGAAAGTGTAAATAAGGACTAAAAGGTATAATAGATAATGTGAAATAGGAAGAAAAGGGGCAAAGGGGAAGGGGAAGTGGGAGGGGTAGGGGAAAGGAAAGAAGGGAATGGAATTAATATGAGAAAATGAAAAAATGGAAACAAAGTCTTTGTAAATAGGGAGGGATGAAGGGGTTGAAGGGAGGGCAGAGGAAGGGGGGAAAAAAGAAGAACAAAGAGAGATTATGTGAAGGTGCAAATTTCCAATGATGAATGTCATTATATTGTATACCTAAAATGTACCAATAAAGTGAAATTTAAAAGAAAAAAAATCCTTGGGATAGTCATTTGAAATAAAAAAGCAATGTGTGTCTTTTTCAGCCACTAATACAACACAGAACTATCCAAGGTAAATTAATAGATGTTCACCTCTTTTTTTATTTGGAAGGAACAGACTACCCATTGATGCATTGGTTTTTGCTCTCTTCTTTTCCTATTTGTGAATATAAGTATACATCTGCATACACATGCTTTCTTAAAGATGGATTCATATGCTACATTTTTTTGTGTCATTTACCTTCCCCTGATACATTTATTACCCATTTATGGCTATATCAGATAACTACCCAATCCTTGTTAAGAGTTTCATATTATTCCTTGAGAGCTGTTAAGCTGTTTCTACTTTGGGGTTGTTTTGTCTTCTGCTGAAATAAATATTGCTATAATAAACATGTTGTATATATTTCTTAGTTTATTTCTAATATTTTTTTCTTTCTTTTGGAAAAAATTTCAGATATAAAGTAATTAGTGGAAGTTTAGGAAATTTTTAAGTTGCAAATAATATCAGGTTTTTACCCAAAAATAATTTGAGTAATTTATAGTTACCTCAACTCTGTATATTTCTTGGCCCACACTGAATATTAGCAATCTT
Organism: Heterocephalus glaber; assembly: GCF_000247695.1. The sequence goes on from NW_004624824.1 coordinate 4,035,997, forward strand.
TCAAATATTATTGTAGGAAAGATATATGGTATGTTACTGCTTTATTTGGCATTTTCTTAACTATTTGTTATACATATTATATTTTTTCCTAGATGAACTATTTCTGTATAGTATTTGTCCATTTATAATTAGTTTATTTCCTGTTCACTTGAAGAAAATTCTTGCTCTTTTAAAGCCTTTTACATTAGCTAGTAATAGTTGTATTATTATAAGTACATCTTGTAATTTGTCATAGGATCACATTTCATATGAAAAAATTTTATGTCTGTGATCATTTTTTTAATCATTGGAGGATCAACCCTTCTCCTATCTAACTTTTATAAAAATAATCTCTATTGCTTTGTGTATCTGTTTATAACTTACTGCTTTGTGTTTAGATTTTTATATTTAGAATATACTTTGTAAAAAGTAAGTATAAAATCTAATGTGCATTCCTTTCTTTAAAGAGATATTCAGCTGACCCAACAGCTGCATTTATTTGGATTTATTTGGTATTCCACCTTTTCTGCTAACCTGTGTATGAATGCATGCAACACCTCACCATTTCTCCACTTCCACTTTTTATTGGTTCCTTTTAACTATTTATTTACTATTGTATGTTACATATTGTTTCTCATAATCCCCTTTAGCTTTGGCAATGATGCTGTAGGAGGACATAGAAATGACAAGAACTCCCTGCTTTAAAGAATTGTGCAGGTCACTCATAGCATTGGAAGCTTTGTGAACTGATGGACTAGTTAAGATTCTTTGGGGGTATAAATAGCAGAAATATGACCCAGTCTGTTTCAAGAAAATAGGAAACAGTGTTAGTTAACTTTCAGATCTGGAAACTTCAGGAGTTGTGCTAAGTTGACTGGTCCAGGAACTTGAGTAATGTCACCAGGACTGGGTCTCTGTCTCTATATTGTTGACCTCTGGTGCCACCATGTTTAGACTGGCTCTGCCATGGTAAAATGGGGAGATGTGTAGTGATGACCTCAGGCTCCATCTTACTCTTTGAGCGCAGCACTGGGACAAAACATTTAATCAGTTGATCCTTAACTAGCCCCATCCCTATCATTAGAGTGATGTGAGGTCTTTATTGGCTCAGCCAGCTCACTTGCCCACCGTAAACTATGGGTCAAATCAACTACAACAACCATCTAGACTGATGGGCTCTTAGGAAGGAGGGCATTCACTGAGAAAAATTGAATTTTGCCAGAAAGAAGTAGGTAAGAATTATTGGTAAGTGAAAACTAGTGATTTTCCCTACACTTGACTTCATACGGATCACATTTCTATATTTCTCCAAACTTACTCATTCCTTTAAATGGAGTCATCATTGCATGTGATATTATCAGTGTCACAGATAGGATCAAGTTTCAATCATTGGGTGGAAGGCGATTCTTTCATCTAAGTAGGAGCCTGCTATAATTATTGCAACTATATGTTGGTGTCCAAAGAAATACAGATTACAGTAACAATAAGCCACCATGCTTATATCTTAAATTGGCAAAAATTAACAAGATTGACGATCACACACTTTGGCAAGATTGGGCAACAGCAATTCTAATATACTGACTGTGGGAATGCAAATTACTATTACCTTTTGAGAGCTATTATTTTCTAAAGAAAAAGATGCACAGTTGTTTTTAGTCAGCATTTCCTCTCTTGCGAATTAACTCTATAAAACAAATATTTCCAGTTGGCTTATCCTTTAAAAATAGGCACATTGATGCAGTAAAGTATATATATGAGGATATTTGGTGTTATATTATTTATAATATCAAAGTCATATCCTGATCTAATGAATATTAGTTGTGAACTGATTACAAAATTGCTGTCTAGCCATGCATTTGCCTGACATTTGAATAAAGGGCAATTATAAATTTTAACATCAAAATTTTTAATGTAAAGAAAATAGCTCTTTAATGAAGATTTACTCCTAAAATCACTACCATACTTAGTATTTTCCAACAGTTCACCCTAGTATGGTCAGGTCACCTCTCATGTGCTTTGATTACACCTTCCATATGGATTACAGATCATATTCAAAACATTTAATTGCTCAGCAAGAGCATTAATCACTTTGCTGAATACATTTCACCTTTTCTCCTTCCTACAATATTTGCTTAAGCCAAGACGACTGAAAAGTGGTGCATTGAAAACAGGGAGTGCTGTGTGGACAAAGGAGAACCAGACTTCTAGCTGGAACACCCTGAGATCAGGCCAGCCTGTCTTAGCTCTGGTGCCCTGGGGCAAGTCTCTTACCAGCTCTACTGAGCTCACATCTTCTTTCCTAGAACAAACATCATAACCACCTTCTCTCGTCTATCTAGTAAATACAGTGTATATAAAGTATCCTATGAGCCCTAAAGTCTGGGATACATGTGCACATTGCTCTTATGGAATCACCTTTTGCTACTATTAACCTGCAATAAATGCCTGTAATCCCAGCTACTAGGGATGCTGAGGCAGGAGAATCTGAAGTTTGAGGCCAATATGGGCAATTTAGCAAGACCTTTTTTCAGAATAGGAAAGTTTGAAAGCTATATGTGTAGCTCAGTGGTACAGTGTCCCTGGGTTGAGTCCTTTGTACTGGAAAAGATGATAAAGGATAGATTTTTTTACCCACTCAAAGTAATTGTATGGAGAATAGTTTTTTTTAGAAAAAGTAGAATGAGTCTTTTGTTATTGGTTATTGTTTCATTTAATGAGAGAAAGAGGACATTTTTCCTATGGCTTCTGCACATAAAGGCCTTCTATTTTGACAGTACATGTCTATAAGTCAGGAAAACACATGGAATTGCTTCCATCCTTCACTGGCTGGCTTTCATTTTTTTTTCTGTCTTGGAAGGGTTCTGCAGTTGGACTCAGCCCTTGCATTCCTAGGGATCCAGTTCTGAAATCTACACGGAGTCTAGGAGGGAGGCCACTTTGCCTGGCCCTTTAGTGTGTGCCCCATTCCCCTTGTGTTGTGTGCATGTCCCTCAGGGAAGTGCTGCTGGAATGCCGTCACATACTTTGCTTTCTGTGTTATCTGTGGTTGCTTTTGCACCAAGAGTAGAGTTGAGTCCTTACAACACAGACTATGTTTACTGTCTGGCCCTGTACAGAAAAAAAAAAAAAAAAAAGGTTTGCTGACTCTTGGTTTAGGAAAAAGTTTTGTTTGAGAGTCACTGTTGTGTAAATAAGAGACTAAGAAAAAAAAAAAAAAAAAAGGTTTGCTGACTCTTGGTTTAGGAAAAAGTTTTGTTTGAGAGTCACTGTTGTGTAAATAAGAGACTAAGAAACTACTATGCGCATTTGCATGTGTGTGTGTGTGTGTACACCTGTATGTCCTTCAAACCTTCCAGCTAACCCTTAGCTCAACAAGACAAGGGGAAAAAAATGGAACTCCCGGTGGTTCCAGTATTCTCCATCTTAACATAACTGATTCGTTTCCCAAACATTTCCCAATGCCTTCTCTATCCCACTGAAAGTTCTAGGTACTTTAACATATGCTGTTCAACTTTATAATCCTCTTTACCACCTCCTGAACTAGTTGATATTAACCCCATTTTAGAGGCAAGAAAACAGATGTTCGGCAGGATTTAAATAACTTGTGAAATTTCTTGGAACTTTCCAGAACAAGAGTTTAAACTTAGATATGTCTGAATTTGAGCTGGAGGTGGCTGGGTCTCAGATGATTGCAGGCATCCCTTCCTGTCTGTACATTTGACAATTCCAGGGCAGGAATCACAGGGTGGGAAATCAAGAGATAAAGAATGTGTGGAGCCTTACCCCAAAGAGTTTGAATAATAATAATATGTCCTTCAGTGTGGATGTTAATATCTAAAATCTAAAAGGACTACAGAATAAGGGAAGAAAAAACAGAATTGACTCACTTTTCTCTGTAGGTAAATAATAGTCATATTTATAAATCACTATTCCCATACTCTATTGACCTTACTATAGATTAATGTGGTTGAATAAATTATTTGTATCCTTTAATTATTAATATGAATTACATTTAATATAATAAAGTTTAATCTCCATTTAATACAATAATATTCAATTAATATAATCAAAAGGACTCATGTATGTTAATTGTTGCAGTAATGTTAGGATCTTAGGTTGCATTAGTATGGTGCTTACTTTAATAGTGGTGTTACTGATATAATAATTTTTGATACCATTACATAAGAGGACATATGTATGTACATCCGTGTAAGGTAACTTCATGGTGCCTGGGTTTCCCCATCTGCAGAATTTCCATTCCTCAGATAATACTATGCTGAGAAAAAAGTCCTTAGCTAAAAAATATACAAAGCTGATTTCCTGGAGCAGCGATTTTGCTCAAACCTTTAGGAAGGGAGCAGTGTTTTATATTATAAAGTAACAAAACAGTCAAAAGAAAGGAGGTTTGCATAGATTGGTAAGAGAAAGCCTGTGACTTCAAACATCATTTTAGTTACTGTTGGAGTCTTTGTTTGTTTGTTTGTTTGTTTATTCATTAAGTTTATTAGTACATTTTAGGTATGCAGTATGATGACATTCATCATTGGGAATTTATACCTTTACATGATACATCTTGGTTCTTATTTTTTCCCCATTCCCCTGCCCTTCCTTCAACCCCTCCACCTCTCCCTATTTAAAAAGACTTTCTTTTCTTTTTCTCATTTTTTTCCTTTCCCTTCTTTCCTTTCCCCTATGCCTTACATTTTCCCTTTCCTTTCCCCTTTGGACCTTTTCTTTCTATGTCACATTATCTATTATGCATTTTGATCCTCATTTATACTTACCAGAGAAACTATTCAGGATTTACACATGGGTGTCCTATTTATTTCACTTAAGAATATGGCCTCAATGTGCAACCATTTAGCTATAAATGTCTCTAGTTTCTTATTTTTTATGGCTAAGGCGTACTCCATTATATACATATTTTAAAACCCACATCTTATTTATCCAGTCAACAGTTGATGGGCAATTAGGGTGTTTCCAAGATTTAGCTATTACACACCGTGCCGCTATATGTACACACATAGGTGTGCACATGGGTGCCCATATATCACTGTAGTATGATGCTTTTAATTCATTTGGGAAGATACCCAGCAGGAGAATAGTTGAGTCAAGTGGGACCCTAATCCTACTTTTTTGAGATATCTCCACCCTAATTTCCACAGTGGTTGCACCAGTCTACACTCCCACTAACAGTGGAGAAGGGTTCCTTTTGCCCCACAGCCCTGCCAGCATCTGTTATTGGTTGATTTCTTGATAGCTGCCATTCTTTCTGGAGTGAAGTGAAATCTCAGCATTGTTTTCATTTGCATCTCTCCAATGACCAGTGATGTTGATCATTTTTTGTATGTTTATTTGCTGTTTCTACTTCTATGCCTGATAAATGTCTGTTCATTTCAGATGCCCATTTTTGGACTGGGTCTTTAAATTTGGGAGGTCTGATATTTGTTAGTTCTTTATATAATCTGGATAGTAGACCTTTGTATGAGGAACAGGTGGTCAAAAGTTTTTCAGACATTGTGGGCTGTAGACTCTTTGCACTGTTGGTTGTTTCTCTTGCTGTGCAGAAGCTTTTCAATAAGATGACATCTCAGTTGTTGATTCTTTCTGCTAGTTCATGTGTGACTGAGGTTTTGTTCATAAAGTCTTTTACTACACCAATGTCTTCGAGGGTTCTACCTAACCTCTCTTCCAGCCAGTTTAGTATTTCTATTTTAATATCTAGATCTTTGATCCACTTTGATTTTGGTTTAGTGCATGGTGAGAGATACAGGTCTAGTTTTAATCTCTGGCAAGTTGAAAATCAACTTTTCTAGCATGATTTATTAAAGAGGCTATCTTTCCTCCAGTGAGGGTGTCTGACTCCTTTTTCAAAAATGAGGTAACTGGGTATGTCAGGAGTTGTTTCTGTATCTTCTAATCTGTTCCATTGATTCTCAGGTCTGTTTCTTTGCCAGTAACATGCTGTTTGTATCACAGTAGCTTTGTAGTATAGTTTCAAGTTGGGGATTGTAATACCCCCTATCTTGTCTTTGTTGCCTAGAAGTACTTTCACTATTCTAGGTCTCTTCTTGTTTCAAATGAATTTTTGGATTATTTTCCAAAGTTCTGTGAAATATGCTGTTGTAATTTCAATTGGGATTGCATTGAATCTATATAGCAGTTTTGGAAGTATGGCCATTTTCACTATATTGGTTCTTCCTACCCAAGAGCAAGGGATGTCTTTCCATTTAATGATATCCTCTTTGATCTCTTTTTTCAAAAGGCTGTAGTTTTGAGAGTAGAGGTTTTTCATTTCTTTCATCAGATTGATTCCTAGGTATTTCATTTTTTTGGATGCTATTGTGAAAGGATTTGTTTCTCCAGTTCCTCTCTAAGTGAGTCTGCTATTCTTGTACAGGAAGGCTATTCATTTTTGTGTGTTGACTTTGTATCCAGCTACACTACTAAATGTGTTTATTAAGTCTGTAAGATTTTTGGTAGAGTTCTTGGGGTTTTCTATATAGAATATCATGTCATCTGCAAAAATGACAATTTAACTTCTTCATTTCCTATTTTTATTCCTTTTATTTCTTTCCCTTGCCTAATTGCCAAAACTATATTGAACAGGAGTGTTGATAGTGGACATCCTTGTCTTGTTCCTGATTTTAGTGTGAAGGATTTCAGTTTTTGACCATTTAGTATGATGTTGGCTGTTGGATTTTCATAGATGGCTTTTATCAGGTTGAGATAAAGACCATTTATTCCAATTGTTGGGTTTTTATCTTGAATGGGTGTTGGATTTTTTCAAACCCTTTTTCTTCACCTATCGAGGTGATCATATGGATTTTATCCTTGGCTCTATTGATATACTGTATTACATTTATTGATTTTCATATGTTGAACCATCCCTGGATCCCTGGGATGAATCTCACGTGGTCAGGGTGTATGATCTTCTTAATGATCTTCTGTATTTTTTTGCCAGTGTCTTATCAAAGATTTTTGCATCTACGTTAATTAGGGAGATTGGCCTATAGTTCTCTTTTTTGGTTGGGTCCTCCTCTGCTTTGGGGATCAATGTGATTCTTGCTTCCAGGAATGAATTTGGGAGCATTGCTTCCTTTCAATTTCACTGAAGAGTTTAAACTTAGTGGCAATAGTTCTTCTCTAAATGTCTTATAGAATTTAGCACTGAGGCCATCAGGACCTGGGCTTTTCTTTGTTGCTAAGTTTTTAATTATGTTTTCAATTTTGTTAATTGATATTGGGTTGTTCAGAATTTTTAGGTCTTCTTTGTTCAACTTTGGTAATCCATATGTATCTAGAAATATGTCTATTTCGTTTGTGTTTTCCATTTTATTGGTGTATGGGTCCTCAAAGTAGGTAATGATGATCCTCTAGATTTCTACTGGTCTGTTGTATTTTCACCCATTTTATTCCTAATTGCATGGATTTGGGCCTTTTCTTTCCTTTTTTTAATAAGGTTGGCTAAGGGTCTGTCAATTTTGTTTATTCTTTTAAAGAACAATGTCCTTGCTTCATTGATTTTTTGGTATCATTCTCTTAGTCTCCATTGCATTGATTTCTGCTCTGATCTTTATAATTTCCTCCCTGTATGAGCTTTGGGTTTGTCTTACTCTTCTTTTTCTAGAAGCTTGAGATTCAGCATTAGGTTGTTTATTTGAGCTGGCTCTGTTTTCCTAATATGAGTATTCAATGCTAAGAATTGCCCTTTCAAGACTGCTTTCATTGTGTCCCGTAAATTCTGATATCTTGTATTGGTATTGTCATTTAATTGTAGAAGCTGTCTAATTTTTTCTTTAATTTCATCTGTGACCCACTGGTTGTTCAGGAGTGGGTTGTTCAATTTCCATGTGTTTATGAAGTTCTTGTGGTTTCTTTTGCTATTGATCTCTAATTTCATCACACTATGATCTGATAATATACATGGGATAACTTCAATTCCTTTGCATTTACTTAAACATGTTCTATGAGCAAGTATGTGTTCTATTTTGGAGAATGACCCATGTGCAGCTGAAAAGAATGTGTATTCTGATTTTGAGGGGTGGAACACTCTGTAAACATCTGTTAAGTTCATTTGTTTAAGAGTTTGATTGAGTTCTAGCATTTTGTTGTTGATTTTTTGTCTAGTTGATCTATCTATTTGTGAGAGCAGGGTATTGAGGTCCCCCACTACTATTGCATTAGTATATTGCATTGTAGCAGTGTTTATTTAATTTTTCATGTCCATTAATATTTGTTTTATATAGTTCAGTGCACTAGTATTTGGTGAATATATATGATTTTCATCTCTTCCTCTTGGATTGTTCCCTTTACTAGGATGTAGTGACCTTCTTTGCCTCTTTTAATTAGTCTTGGTTTGAAATTCATTTTATCTGCAAAGAGGATAGCTACTCCTGCTTTTTTGGGTTCCTGTCACATGGAGCATTGTTTTCCACCCTTTAACTTTCAGTCTATGAGTTTCTTTTTTAATTAAGTGTGTTTCTTGTATGCAGCATATTGTTGGATCTTGCTTCTTAACCCATTCTGCCAGTCTATTTCTTTTGATTGGTGAATTGAGACCATTAACATTGATGGTTATAACTAACATGTATTGATTTATCCTTTTCATGATCTTTTCCTGTTGTTGGATCCTCCCCCTTTGCATTCAATTTATTGTCTTGCCTGTTGGATTTATTCTGTTGGGCTTCATGGCATTATTATCCTCATTGTCTTTGCTTAGGATATTGTTTAAAATATTTTGGAGTGCTGGTTTGGTATTAATGAAGGCCCTCAGGTGCTCTTTGTCATGAAAGTATCTTATTTCTCCATTGTTTTTCACAGATAGTTTTACAGGGTACATCAATCTGGGTTGGAGGTTGGTTTTTTTTTAGGGCTTGAAATACTTTTCTCCAGGCTCTTCTTGACTTGAGGGTTTGTGTTGAGAAGTCTGCTGTGATTCTGATGGGCTTTCCTTTGTATGAGATTTTTTTCTTTTCTCTCACTACTTGTCATATTTTGTTCTTCTATTGGGTTTCTGGAATCTTGACTATTATATGCCTAGGTACTGAATTTTTTTGATCACAGCCAGTTGAAGTCATATATGCCTCACTTATCTGTATGTCAAATTCTTTTCTCTTGGTCAGGAAGTTTTCTGCCATTACTTCTGTGAACAGTTTTTTTCTTTTAATGTCCTTTGCACTATCTCCTGTTTCTTCATTGACTCCAATCAGCCTTATGTTATTCTTCTTTGCATCATCTAGCAGTTGCTGGGCTGATTTCTCATGGTCCCTTGCTATTTTTTATTTTTATTATTATTTTGTTGGGGGGGGACTGGGGAACAAACTCAGGACCTTGCACTTCTGAGGCAGACACATGCCACTGAGCTAAATCCCCGGCCAGTCCCTTGCTATTTTTAAGAAATCTTTCTTTTCCTGGTCACTAATTGCAATCCTGTCTTCTATATCTGATATTCTGTCCTCACATTCTGGTACATAAACTTTCAATGGACTTTTCAATCTCCTGGATATTTGTTTGAATCTGTTTTATGGATCCTATTTCTTTCTTATGTTGGGATTCCATCATGTTCCTGAACTCCTCTATTTTTTTTAATATGTGTCTGCTGTGGAGTTATTAATCATGACTTTCACTATGGACACCATCTCTGTTGTTATCTGAGAAATTATTTCTGATTTTTTTCCAGATCCTCTTTTGTTGTAGTTCAGAGAGTCCAGGTGGTTGAGTTTCAGATTGTTACATCCTATTGCCCCTTGGAGTTGGCTTTGATAATCTGGAAGTCTGCTATTTAGTCTTATTTAGGTATCTTCTCATGTCTATTTTATTGTTGATGTTTTTGGTTTAATTCCTGGGTTGCTGCTCGTTGAGTACCTTTATTGCTAGTATTTAGAACCCTTAGGGAATGGCTACTTCTTGGATTGTCTTCCTGGTTTATTTGGCCTCTGGGGTTTGAGCCCTTAGGAAATCTCAGTCTTGGTATACCAGGAAGGACAACTGACTAAGAACAATCATGTCATCCTGGCCAATGTAATACAATCAGCATCAACAGTAGCATCAAACACAGCCTAGAAAATGACAAACTGTGGTAACTATTAATCTACCACCTTTGACCACATGAACCAGACTTGTGGTTTTATATAAAAATCTAGAACCAACCAGAAATATATGTAGTAAATAAGCCCTTCAATATAGCAAATTTGCCCTCTGAGGAGATTTAGAAGGATTTGGGAGTGTAGAGAAATAGAAGGAGAGGGAAAGTTTAGAAGTAAAGCTAGAGGACACAGGAAGATCATGTGAACTTTGGGAAACTGGTGAAGACAGAAGGAAAAAGAGAAGCAAGGAACAAGAACAAGAACAGAATAAACTGACAGAAATAGAAAAACCAGAAACTATATTCTCTATCATATAAAAATAAGAACAATCAAGAAAAATCAGGACAAAAACAGGAAATAGAAAGGTGAGAAATGAAGAAGGAGAAAAGAAAAGAAGAAAAAACAATGTCCCCTTCAAGGTGTGTCTCTGTTGTCCCTGGCAGACAACATGGGTATCATACAGATCTGTGTGGACTGATCTCAGCGAGCCAGCCGTAGAAGTTCAGGCTGGTTTCTGGCTGTGAGGCTGGAATTGAGGTCCCAACCTCCTTTGGGTTTGAACTCTGCACAGTTCTCCTGCAGGTTTGAGCCACCAATCCCCCATAAGAAGTCTGGTTCTGGTAAGAGGTGATGACCCCAACATCTCACCAACCACTGTAGTCTGCTGCTTCTTCATTGAGGTGATTCTGTCTCCCAGTGGGCTTCAATTCTCAATAAGTCTTGGATTGGCCTTCTCTCTACTGTTCACCATGGCACCAATTCCTGGGCTCAGAATGATGGCCTTCTGGATTCCCGGGTTGTGCTACTGTCCCTCAGACCTCTGGCTGGGGCCTGTGCACCCTTACTGATGGTGTCCAGGTGGGTCTCTGCAGCTGGACTCTTACAGCTGTGGCTGTAGCACCTCTCAGGGTTGCTTGGATCTCATCTCCTATTAGTGGTACTTTTGTGGAGAATTTTGTAAAGCAGTGCATTAGAATGACATTCAGAAGTGATTTCTATTTTTCTATACAGTTCTTGAGTTTGGCAACATCTCTGTCTAAACAACAGAACATAGTCAATAAAGGTTTAATTGGGAAATCCCCAAATTAACTCTTTTTAAATATTTCTCCCAGTCATCTCATAACCAGAATGCTTTTTAGAGCTAAGAGAAAAGAAGTACAAAGACCTTGGGTGTGAGGGTAGAGAGTCTGGATAGAGGACAGTCCAGTGGAAGGGCGGGGTGGGAAGCGTTCTCTACAAAGCCTTTTTGACTTCACAAAGCTGGAAGAAGACCATGGCCTCTCACAGCAGTGGAGTAGGAATGGTTGGGAACTCTGAAAAGCTATTTAGCCTGAGTCTCTTGGTTGCGATGGCCCTATATATTAGGAATTTTTTGTTTGTTTGTATTTTTTAATTGATAAAATATTTAAATTGTATTCAAACCATTTCTGAAACAATGGATGAATAGTTATAATCCAAAATTATATTTTTACTACATTTTAAATTAGAATGATTTATTGATCCTGTGGATGAAAAAGGAAAACATATATTATAAATGGAATGTACAGTGTGGCTATGTTGAAGTGAAGAAGTAATCCATGTTAAATGAACTCATATGGTAGGGCTGTGACTTGATAGGTTTAGTGTCATTATAAGAAGAGCCACCAGAGGGTTCAAATCCCCCTTTGGCCACCCCTCCTATGCATCAAGGAAAGGCCTTGTGGGGACACAGTGAGAGAGCAGCTATCTACAAACTAGAAAGAGCACCCTTACCAGAAACTGAATTTACCTGTCCCTGGATCAGGGACTTCCAGCCTCTGAAATGTGAGAATTAAATTCCTGTTGTTTAAGGCACCCAGTCTCTAATATCTTGCTATACATCAACTAGAGCAGACCAATGCATCACATGACAACAGAATTATACTTTATAGAAAAATCGTTTAGTTTTTCATAAAATGAGATCAGGTTTTCATCTGGGTACATCTCCATCCTTAAATTTTTAATAACATATACATTTTAATGTAGGTAGTATATTAGTTTAATTCGTTTTTAACTTTTTCACTAAATAAAAGAATTTGTAACAAATCGCTTAAATGTATTAAGTTTTGCAAGTGTCCGTTCATCATGCAGCTTTTAATATGTGTCTGCTTGTTGGACTACACTGCCTGTTTTGCACAAATTAATATTTTGAAGATCCCTGAAATGATCTTGTAAAGAGCACAATTATAGTTTAGGATATTGCCATCTCTGATGGGACATTTAAAACAGAATTAATCCTAGAGATCATGAGTGACAGTGAGGTGTCATTCGAACTGTAACTGGCATAGTACCATCTGTTTTATTAAAAATTCTAATAAATTATTTTGCCACAAAAATTCTCATCTGTTCAATGGGTCTTAAATGACTTCTTTTGCATTTGCAAAGACAAAATTATTTTATTTGTGCATGTGTTAAAACATTAAGATGTCCACCATCGATTTTTATTTATTACTTCATAACAGCATAGATTTTCAAAATGTGCCCAGATTTTTGCTTCTCTTTCTCAGTCTTCTCCTCTTTTCTCTACTGTTGTCATGGACTAGAAGCCCCAGGAATTGGAGGTGACGTGGGGCGTTTTTCTGACTCCTGAGGAGGTCCTCTCCCAACATAATAGCAATAAGAAGATTGTCAGAGCACCCCATGTGGATTGCAAATTGAGTGTAGGTGTCCCCGTGTGAAGGTCATTGCTAGAGTTTGCTTCAAAAAATATTAAAGAGGTCCTAGAAGAAAAGAAAGTAGAGGGACCAGAGAAACAAAGAAAGTATTGGTTAAAATGTAAAGAGTAGAAAGGAAAATAAACAAAGTAATACCTTGTGGATTTACAGCAAGAGCAGCAAGTACCAATAACAGTAATAAAATTGCTGCCTCTCGCGGGTGGATGAAGATCTGTAGCATTCAATGTTTCTGTGTACGATCCCTTGGGAAGGTCTCAAATAGAAGCCCAACCTGTCATTTCTTTCAGGCTCAATTAGCTGCACATGTGCATTGCCTGAATGCCTGTGGCATTACTGGTGATGTGCATGGTGGTTTCCCTTTTCCTGTTTCCTTGCCTCCCTATATGGCAGTTGAATGCATATAGCTTGAGTGATAGGTTGAATGCATATCCAGTAACCTGTCCTGATAAAATTGCAATGCGATGCCTCAGAATTTGAACTCGGCGCTTCCTGCAGAGGAACATGTAGCCATCCCTATATCCCAGAATGCAGTTGCCTCTTGAGCCATTTCCAACTCAAAATGGCCAGATGCAGCCTCTAATTTTTCCCCTGTATTATTCTGTTGCTGTTCACCCGGGACATGGGTGTCACCATCCAATCAATAATAACTTCTGACAAGCTAGGCACAGTGGCACACACCTGTAATCTCAACACTTTGGGAGGCTGAGGCAGGGAGATCACGAGTTTGAGTCTTGCTTGGGCAACTTTGTGAGACTGTCTCAAAATAAAGAACAAAACTATGAAAAGAAAATGTAAAAAGGTTTGGGGATATAGCCTTGACGTGAAAGCCCTTGCTTCTCTCCCCAGTGTTGTAAAACAAAAACAAAAATGAGAAACTTGAAACAGAGATGTAGGAGTTGGGCTTGACTTCTTGGCCTCTTTCAAAATACATCAACAACAATCACAACAACATCAACAGCAAACTTCCCACTCGCACATCTTTTCCAGTGAGTCCCGACAATTCTGTTTATAAAATACTTATTAAATATCAAATCCTTCCTTTTGTCTTTGTGCAGACTCTCATAAAATAATCTTCTAATTGATCTCCCAGCTTCCAGTGGTCCACTTTCTACACTCTAACTGGAGTGCCCTTCCTCACACTGACTGTCCCCCCTTCCTGGTAAAGAAGTCCAAATTCCTAGCATCACCCATAGGACTTTTTATCAGCTGATCTGTGCTCATTTTTCTTGACACGGCTTCAAATGTTTACTCTCTCCATCAGCGCACCAAGTCACAAAGCTATGCCTTTGCACAGCCTGTCTTCTCTAGTTAGAATGCCCCTCTCCCTTGACTATATTGAAAAAACTCCTATGCATCCTTTAAAACCCATTTCCTTTTATGTCTCTGAAAATAAATTTTGTCTTTAGGCAGAGCAAGAAGCTTCCTCTGCAAAGCAGATACGTAATACGATTTACTTCCTTTTCACCACTTGTAACAGTAATTATAATAGGAGTTTATATCATAATCTTGCATGTTTCTGTCTTTCTCCAATGAATTTATACTTTTACATTTCTAAGCCTAATGAAGGTTCTAGGATACAGTGGCCATTATCATATGTATGTCAAAAGAATGAATCCATCAGTTATGTTTTTCTGATTCTTTGATAGAAATACATCTTCATGCTTACCACTCCAAAAAAAAATAAAAAACAGAAGCGCCAGTGTCAGAGAATTTGGATTTTCTCTGCATCTTGTGGTTGGGCCATGCTTCATTGAAGATTAAGAGCCACAGGACATAGGGTGCTGCATCTCAGCCTTGGAATACTTTGGTTTTCTGCACGATAAAGGGCTCATTGGCAGGATGGCTGTGGCCTGTGCGAGCCTCACTGTGTCTGGAGATTCTAGCAGGGGAGCAGTGTGTGTGTGGGGTCTCACAGGAAGTAAAGGAAGCATGCAGGACAGGGGACAGATTGAAGAACTAAGGGAGGCAGCTCAAGTGGTCAAGGTAGCATCTGTCCCCATCTCTGTCTTTCTGGTTTCTGCTTGCCTCCCTGTGTTCCCTTCATTTTATTTTGTCCTTTCCTCCACCTCTTGTTACTTCTCTACATAGGCTGGTTCTCTTCAGTTGCCTTCACACTCTACCAGGAAATTTGCCTGGTCCCAAAGTCTAGCTCTTGAAGCTTACCACTCTCTGAATCCCAGCTTTCTGGGACAGACTTCAGGTTGAGCACATGGGGTGTACACTATATCTGGCTCTGGTCCCTGGAAAGGGACTGGTTGAGGTGGTACTGTGAGAAGAGCAGCTTTTCTGAGAAATCACTTGGGGTAGGGGAAGGATTGACATCTTTAGAGTACACATGATGAAGGTGTTGGCTGAGCTCTACCACATCCATCACCACCTTCCCATCTCCCAAACCCTAAGTGAAGGATTCTCATTCTGTGCTTGGGCCAGACCAGATCAAGGCATTTGAACAGGAGCCTGGTGGCATCTCCTTGTATCTCCCACGGTGTGACATGCTGCTAACACCTGGTGAAGGGATCTGTAGGGAAAGAATGATCATCTGTCTTTTTTATGGCTTTTTGTTCTCCAAACTGTTGGCCCATTTCCTTTTCAGAGAATTCAAGAGCTAATAGTGCTTGATAGGTTGCAAGACTCAGCCGGGATCTCCAAGCAAACTCTTTCACTCTTACAGTGTCTATGATGTAACATACAGAATTATCAGTGGCAACATGGGTACCTCACTGTGTCTGTGTCCCAGGGCCCCAGGACACTCTACAATACTTGGAAGTAAGTTTTACTTCCTGCTTCTCAGATCTCATAGCCCTTAATTTGCTCCTCATTTCTAGCTTATCTACTTGACCACCCTGTTCTGTGCCCACCAGTGAAGCTGTGTTCTCTGTGGACGTTCACTGTAGCAGGGTACATGTCTTCATTAGTTTTATAGCTCCACAGTTCAGATACAACAGTATGAGCTCATCTTGGAATGAAATAAAAGTGGAAAACTGATCTACGTAATTTTTTTTTTTTGGTACTGGGACTGAACTCGGGTCCTTGTGCTGGCGAGGCAAATGGCAGAACCACTGAGCTAAATCCCTGGCCTTGATGTATGTAATTTTAAATGCCAGCAATCCCGGCATCTTACCTAAGGCTCTAGTGCCCATTGTCTCCCCATCAGATCAAAGCTTACTTTGCCAGAGTAGGTATAAAAATTTATCCCCTCCGAAATTCATAGCAGTGAATACGCATATTAGGAAAACAGAATGAGCCCAATTAAACAACTTGATGCTGAACCTCAAGCTTCTAGAAAAAGGAGAGCAGGACAACCCCAAAGCTCATACAAGGGAGGAAATTATAAAGATCAG